>CABHPH010152530.1:0-66438 GCA_902168325.1 Peromyscus nudipes | reverse complement strand
TCCCCTTTTCTGTCTAATCAAAAAGGAAGGCTTTAACTTTAACATAGTAAAATTGCATATAATAGATCAGTTATCAAGCAAAAATTACAGTTACAATATCTAGTCTATTTGTATTTGGCATAATTAAAGAAAATATTCTATCCTATATTTGTGAGTCTAAAGTTTCATATCTAAGTTATCTTTTATCATAACCGAGGAAAAATAACTATCTAGTCTTCAAGTACATCAAAAACCTCAGAAAAATATAATATTACCTAAGTAAACAGGAAGAGCGTTGTAAGCAACTTCGAAAAATCTCGAATGATAGAGACAGCTGGATGCCTGGACAGTCACCCAAAGTTCTTCTGCAAATTTGGGGCATCCATTTTTCAGCCCACAGGCCTAGAGTCTCTCAGTCGCTTTTCTCTGTGTCCTGTAGAATGTCTGCAAGCCCTCTTTAAAAGCAGTATGCGCTCTTAATATCTGAGTAATGTTTAACCATATGTTCATTAGTTATCTAATTTATTTTTTTGTGGCATTAGGGTTTAATTTAGAGACTTCTACATATTAAACTACTTTTGAGCTAGCTATACCCAGCCTTAAACTGTGATTTCAAATTTTAGTATTCAAGGTTTATATTTTTATAGTATAATACTACCACTCAAATAATGACTTGGGCTTTCATTATCCAATAAAGTCTTAGATCTTGTATACTGATAATTAAAATAGCTTTATATATCGTCTGTATTGTTATAGTTTAAGTCATATTAAAAATATTTTTATTTTTAATTATGCGTATATGTGTATGGGGTGTGTGCACATGAGTGCAGTGCCTGTGGAGGCCAGAAGAGGGCATTTGACCCCTTGTCACCAGAATTACAGATGGTCGTGCAGTGCCTCGTGTGGGTACTGGATACTGTCACCTGCAGAAGCCATTCCATACTTTTAACTGCTGAGATGCCTTTCCAGTTCCCAATCATGTGTAATTCCATTGGATTAGATGCATGGGTTAAATGCTGACCTAAGAAATGTTGAGGCCTACTTGTGATTGGCTTAATTAGTTGGTAGTTTCCTGAGAAAGTAACTTGTTTTTAAAAGTACAAGTAGGTTAAACCTGGTGACAAAAGCCTGCAATCCCAGCTACCTGGAAGGCTGAGGCAAGACAATCATAAACTCAAGTCTTGTCTGGGCCACAAAGTCAGTTCAACCTCAGTCTGGGAAACTTGGTGGCTGGATGTAGCTCATTGGTAGAGTGCTTGACTAGTATGTGTGCAGTCCCCTGAGTTCAGTTCCCAGTACTGTGGGAAAATAAGTGTAACATACAAATATTTCCTAGTTCCTATAGATACTTTTCTTTTACAATGTATATGAAATATGGCTTGATAAAGCTTGTTAACATAAATTCAGTAATAAGAATGTCAACCTGTCCTGTCAGATACAACTTAACTAGAATTAATTTCTACTTTTTCCCCTCTTTTTTGTTTTTGCCAACATAAAGTGGCTAAAAGCCAAGGTAAGACACATTACTTATCATTTGATCCACAGTACTTCCTCTATGTTGACAGAGGCTGCAGAGCCACTAAAATGTGAAAACTCTTATGTCTGTCTGCTTTTTCCTGTAGGATTTACATAGATTAAATATGCTCAAATTTAGATCAAATCAGCGTTTAGCTTGGCTGTGTTAATATATCCAAGATATATTGACGTTTGCACTTTAGGAACATTAATCTTGCTAACAGTTACTGCTTTGCTCATATTTTTACAGTTGCTTTGCTTCCATTGACTTAGAGTTAGGTTTCCCAGACGTCATATGTGATTTTGTTGCTGAATTATTAGGATAAAGATTATACTTGAGACAAGTATTTTCGCAGATTGACAGCTTTGTGGTTTACATTTATGCAATATAAATGTTTACTCAAGCATTTTAATAATCCTAATTCTTGAATACAGATAAGTTTGATACCAGTGAATATGTCTGACAATAAAATATAAAATCTAGTAGTCTCACCTGTATTTTGCATAAGTTGATACGAGTAGCACAAAATGATAGGAAGAACTGAATGCAGGTGGCTTTTGAACTTTTAAAATATAATACCAAACTGTATTAGTACTGTCTGGGAATCCTTACTTCACATTCTGATATTAAGGAAAAGACATCATGTTAAAACATCAAGAGAACAAGTTGATACAAAAATAAAATCTTTCATTCCACATTTTAGCACGGAAATAACCAGCCTGCAAGAACTGGCACATTGTCGAGAACAAATCCTCCCACGCAGAAACCACCAAGCCCTCCCGTGTCAGGCCGAGGAACTTTGGGGTATGAATTCAACTGCATTCTACAAAGAATTCTGGAGACCAAAGTGCATGCTTCCTTGTTTTGTGTTCTCTCTGGTGGTACTACCCTTTCCATTCATTTATTTTGTGAGTGTGTGTATGTGCATGTGTGTAAGGAGGTCAGAGAACAGCTTGTAAGGCCTGTGGGTCCCGTGATGACGCTCTGGGTGTCAGTTTGGCGGGATACCATCACCTTCTGAACCATCTTGCTGGCTGAGACTGATGTTGATTCTTCCTTCCCTAAGCAGAATCTAAAACCAGTCTGCTTGCTTTATAACCTGTGTGTATGCGTGTGTGCACGTGTGTGTTTAATGTGTACATAGGCGTACACGCCTGTGTGCATGAGTGCATGTGCAGATGTGGAGCCCCGAGGACAACCTCAGGCTTTACTCTCAGGAAAGCTGCCCACTTCCTTTAAGTTAGACACAGGGTCTCTTATCAGCCTGAAGCTCACCAATGAGGCTAGACTGCTTGTCTCCACCTCCTTAGCTTCGGGATTGTGGGTGCCACCATGCCAGGTTTTAATAATCTTTTGTGTATGTGTAAATGAGTATCATTTTTTGTTTGTGCATTTAAAAATTATAAATCTGCTTTACGTTTTATTTTTAAATGGATTAACAGAGAGTTCCTTTCGGTTCCTTATGGCCCTTTGAATAAGTGGTGTGCTTTGTGTAGTTTTCCTTAGTCCCCGTCTCCTGCTTCTTTGGTTCCATGGCACCTTACACTGAAGACCACTCAGGTGGCTCTTAGCGCACCAGCTAGTCACGGGCCCCTTCACACCAGAGTAGCTTTGGAAAGCTGGGAAAGGTAGTGGTAACTTCTTGTCCCTGGTCTTGGTACTAATTGTATCAATATTTTCCAAGATGTTTCTGAAAGATTAGTTACTTGGTAATACCATATTAAATTTCTTGCTTTTGTGGAGGGGATCAGTTAGTAGCCAACTTTTCTTTGTTGTTCTTTTTTGTCCTCCTCCCCCCGAAAGGCTTATGAGTGACTAACCTAGGTATAATGTATTTTATTATTATATATTATTAAGCATTAAAGAGATTATAACCAACATTTTTAGTGATATTAGAGCTTTAAATGACTCTTCCCAATAATTTTCCTAAAAAAGAGCAACAAATTTTAATTTTTATGTTAAAACAGCGAAGTTTATGTCACAGTTAAAGATTTTGTTTATATTACTATTAAAAATTTTTCTGTTTGTCATTAGAGAAAGAGAGAGTCTATGTGTGTAACTTGTGCTATACACTTTTTAGAGGTCAGAGAGCAGCTGTGTATGTGTGTGTGTGTGTTCCCATGTGCAAATAAATGAGTTCTAGGGATTGAACTAAGGTCTCTAGGCTTGGGTGACAAGCACCTTTACCCTCTGAACCATCTTGCCAGTCTTAACTTTCTTTAAATTAAAATAGGAAAAAAAAATTCTGTTATGGTTAATTCAGATAGAGATTGCTGTAAATTTGGGAGGGGTGCTATTTTGTTTCTCTCATTCATTATCCATTTGTTCATTCTTCCTCTTTAGACGGAATACCCCTTACAAAACGCTAGAGCCCGTGAAGCCTCCAACAGTTCCTAATGACTACATGACTAGTCCTGCGAGACTTGGAAGCCAGCATAGTCCAGGCAGGACAGCTTCTTTAAATCAGAGACCAAGGACACATAGGTAAGACTTCTGTCTGAACATTTGAACTCTGGAGAGCACATGCTGTTGACTGGTGAGTGATGATTTTTAAAGCCGCAGCATACAAATGAGGTACGACTTTAATGCTGATAGTGAATGTAAAAGGTGAGATCATTCTTCTTCATATTTCTGATCCCATCAGATTTCAGTTTTTCTTTGGAGTTTGTTTTCATTTGTGTATACTATTAGTAGGATATATTTCCTCTTTTTGACAGATACAAGTACATATTAGGATGAAAACTAGAGAGCATTTTTAGAGGCTGAAGATGTAGCAAAGATGGCGTAGTGCTTGTCTACCATACAGAAAGTTCTAGATCTGACCCCTGCACCACATAAGCAGGCATGATGAAGTATATCTGTGATCCTAGCACTTGGAGGCAGGAGGATATGAAGTTCAAGGTCATCCTCAGCTACATAGTGAATTTGAGGCCAGCTGGGATACATGAGGCAATGTCTCAAAAAGCAGAACCAAACAAAAAACCCAGATAGAGCTTAAAATTTTTTTGCTCTCTTAAATTTGCATATAAGGTATCCTTATGACATTTATCCTTATGACATTTAGGAACAAAGTGTGACCCTTCATCATCCCCATCCCCCTGTCACAAGGATGATTTTTTAATACATCTTTAAATGTTCTAAGGCTGGGTTAGGGTTTGTATAGCTCAGTGGTAGGTCATATCTTTAGTATGTATGAGGCTCCTGGGTTCATTTCCTAGGAACTCCTGCCCATTAAAAAGGGCACAGGGCAAATACTCTTAAATGCTTTTAGACAAAGGGTTAAATGCCATAGAAGTTGCATGGCATAATCGAATCCTTTGGAAGGTTCCTGTCGGAAGAGGAACACTCAGCTTGTTTCTGAAAAAGATTTCTGAACAGAGTTGGTAAACTAGGCTATGTTAAAAATCCTTTAGAAAGTAGCTGCCCAAAGTGCTTTATGAAGTACCTAGCTTGGCTTATATATGTCGCTGCTGAATTACAGGGTCAAAGTATGGTTTTTCCAGAGTGGAGGTAGTGTTAGTTTAATCTTATTTAACCACTAGTTATTTAGAATGACTTTTATTAAATGCCAGTTAGAAGCGAGGAAAACATAGTATTGTTGTTTTTTTCCAGAAGCTCATTGTGTTGAAATATGAACATCTATTTTTAAAATACATTTCTAGAACGTCATTATGTCAGAATTTATGGGTTCTTTAATCACTGTTGCAGATGTAGTGCCATGGCAGCCATAGACAGTCTATAAATGGATGCGCATGACTGTGGTCTAGTACAATTTTACTTACGGTACTAAAATTTGAATTCCATATAACTTTAATGTTTTGCAAATTAGCATTCCTCTTTTGAGTTTTTTCCAACTATTTAGGAAAAAAAAGTTAGCTCATAGGCAAAAATTGGGCTGTTGTCCAGTTCTAGCCCACAGGGTGTCATTTGCCACCTCCTATCCTTATGTTAGATAAGAAGCACTCAGGAATTTCGGAAGAGCTGAAGTGGACAAATAGTCCTAGGTCTGACGCAGCTGAGTAGTGAGCTCCTGGCTTGAATGAGTTGAGAATTTCATATTTAAGCTAGTTTGTTCTGTCAGTGGCTTTTTTATACCTTTTATTACAATATGATATTCTAATTATAAATTGATCATATTGGAGAATAAAATAGTCTTGCCCAGGCACTATAATTCTTTGCCTTGTTGGGTTTGTGGGCATATTGAACAAATAATATTGCTTTTAAAATACAGTGTGAACCAGGTGCTGTGGTGTGTACTTGGAAGGTGGTAGCTGGAGGATCCTTTGAGATCAGAAGTTTGGAGCTAGCCTGGGCAACATAGTGAGGGACTGGTGTGCTAGACAGTAATTAGTCTCAGCTAGAAGGACAGACCTTTGGCTCCAAGGGAAGAGAGTTTATCAGCAGCAGCTGTTGTAGTCAGTGAAACCTGACTACTTTTTTTTTTTTTTTGGTTTTTTGAGACAGGGTTTCTCTGTGTAGCTTTGCGCCTTTCCTGGAACTCACTTGGTAGTCCAGGCTGGCCTCGAACTCACAGAGATCCACCTGGCTCTGCCTCCCGAGTGCTGGGATTAAAGGCGTGTGCACCACCACCCGGCAAAATCTGACTACTTTTAAACTTTGTTCTCTTCTTGCTGTATTAGGCTCATTGTCTGACTCACTCTTCTGTTGCCGTGAAGAGACACCATGATCGCGGCAACCCTTATAAAGGAAGACATTTAATTGAGGCTTGCCAAAAGTTTCAGAGGTTTTATCAGCATGGCATCACACAGGCAGACATGTGCTGAGAAGGAGCTAAAAGTTCTATATCTTGATTTGTTGGTAGCAGGAAGAGAGAGATACTGGGTCTGGCTTGGGCTTTTGAAACCTCCAAGTCTATCACAATGACACACTTCCTCCAACAAGGCCCTCACTTCCTAATCCTTCTCAAGCAGTGCCACTCCCTGATGACTAAGCATTCAAATATGTGTGCCTGTGGGGGCCATTTTTACTCAAACCACCACACTCGTTTTCCAGAAAATTCCTTAGAACCTTTCTTCAGTTTGCTTTTCTATATTATATTTTGTTCTATTTGTCAGTTTCTTTGTTTGCTTGCGTTTGAGGCAAGGTCTCACTATGTAGCCCTGGCTGGCCTGGAACTTGCTATGTAGACCAGGCCTCAAACTCAAACTCATAGAGACCCACCTGCCTCTGCCTTCCCAGTCCTGGGTTTAAAGGCGTGCGCCTGTGTGTCCCGCTTGTTTAATGTTTTGGAAACATGGCTTTGCTGTAGAGTCCAGACTGACTTAGAAGTTAAGATACCCTTCATCTGCCTCCTGAGTGCAGCAGGGCTACAGGCGTGTGCCACCATGCCTGTTTGACTTTTTTTTGAGATGGTAGAGATTTTAATGTCTTATACATTCCTTTTTGTATTATCTGTCACACTGAATTTTGAGTCTGTGTTCTCATGTTCAGTTTTGTGGTGGTGTGGTTCACTGTTGTTTCTGAGGAAGAAGGAGAGGGAGACAAGTCTCACTGTGTACTCCAGGTGGCTTCAGACTTAGAGCCTGTAGCTGTAGCCAGTGATGAAAGCTGTGTGCTGCCGCAGCAGGCTCTTTATTGTTAATCACATCAGGCTTTAAATAGACACTTGTCACTCACTGTACTGTGAGATTGTAATGCTCATACATCTCAAGATTACTACCATATTAAGGCAAGGTCTCATTATGTAGCCCTGACTGGCCTTGAACTCACCAAGATCCACCTGTATCTGCCTTCAAAGTGCTGGGATTAAAGGCCAGGTAGGGTTTTGAGTCCGGTTATGTACATGTTGGTTTCAGAGTTTTAGAAGAACAGTGAAATACGAGCATAGTTGTAAGTAGTAGGGAAAGGTTTATAACCACGTTAAAATGAATGTATAGTAGCTCTAGTTTGTGATGAAGTTTTTTAAAAATCAGTCATTAAAAATGATTTTCCAAACGCTTCTCTTCTTTGTAGCGGAAGTAGTGGAGGAAGTGGAAGTCGAGAAAACAGTGGGAGCAGTAGTATTGGCATTCCCATCGCTGTGCCCACGCCTTCGCCTCCCACCGCTGGCCCAGGTATGTTGTCAGGTACCCTCCGGCTCAGTATGTGCTATTTGTGAACTTTATAGCAAAGCTAAAATAGTCAATCATAGTGGATAAAAGTTACTGATTAGATTGTGATTATAGCTATAATAAAGACTAATAACATATTTTTAGATTAATTTTCACAAAGTTGTTGGGGTTTTACCAGCTGTAAGAGTATGACAGAGAAATAGTTTTGTTAGGTCTGTTTTGGGCCAGTTTGCTTTTAGTAATACTTGTCTTTGTGAATAGTTAATTCAGAAGGTCAGTGTTGTTAAACAAATGTATTTGTGACTTTCCTAATTTATGTATAAGATTCATCACCTATTTTAGTGAAATGCAGCGACTATAAGATGAGATTTAAAAATAGGAAAGTTTATTTTACCTTTTTAGAAAGTATATAAATTTAACATATTCTGGGAGAATGTTCAGTTAACCCTTTGGAATTTAGTCAGTGAAATGGAGACTTTTTTGAGATGGGTTATTGCTGTGTAGTCTTGGCTGTCCAGAAAGGAAGACTTTTACAGTATTAAAAAAAAAAATACATTTGAAAGATAAAGCACAGTGAAAAAATAATTAGAAGAAAATATTCTTAGTTTTTCAAATATATTGTTGAAGGAGAATGATCTAGTTATAAATACAGGCTCATTTTTTGGTATTGCATTTATAAACTCAAAGGCCTTTTTACCTAGTAAAATTCTTAATCGTTTGAATGTGTTTTACATATGGATGTTTCTTTTTCTCTTCGTCTTCTTTCCAGTATGTTGCATTTCCCTGCCATTTTGGAATGCTTAATTCTGTTTTCTTATACTCTGACCTGAATCATAAACCGTTCATTGGAACGCATTTCTGTCTTGATTCTCTCTGGAGCCCCACTTCTCCTAGTGAGCACTGTGGAGGGTGAGACTGCATAGGCCTCAGGGAGCCGCTATATGACACTTTGCATATTTGCAGTAAGCCCCTGTAGCCGATAGATTGCAAATTGTTAACAGTTATTCGATTGTAGATGATAATGCTAAAGTTAAAGAATTAAGTCTGATACTAATGTCTTCTAGTGAAAGACCTTTGAACTTAACAGTGCTCTTGACTGCAATATACAGTGGTCCTATATATGGTTTATAACAAACTTAATGGGATTTTTATTTGTTATTTATTTAGATTGAGGAAAACTAGCAGTTATTGTTCAAAAATTATTTTAAATTAACAGTGTCACTGATGTCCTTTCAGTGCATGAGACATATTTGGAACTCTGTCTTATATTCAGGCAATCGGGCCTGGGGTGAAGGTGGAGACAGGAAGTGGAACATGGAAAGGAAATTGTAGTGTGATACAGGGAGTGCTCTGATGCTGTCCTTTGGATCATACTTTGAAAAATTTTGATGCAGCCTAGGTTTTAAGATAGCTGAGGATGCTATGAAATAACTCTCTTGCCGGGTGGTGGTGGCGCACGCCTTTAATCCCAGCACTCGGGAGGCAGAGGCAGGCGGATCTCTGTGAGTTCGCGGCCATCCTGGGCTACAGAGCGAGATCCAGGAAAGGTGCAAAGCTACACAGAGAAACCCTGTCTCGGAAAGAAAGAAAAAAAAGAAATAACTCTCTTAATAGGATGAATTCAAATTGTTTTCTACTTGGGAAGGACTAGACTGAGTTATAAAGATTTCTACATTCTGTGGTTGGTTTTCTTTGCTCTTTGCTCTTTGACTCTTTGGGGGCCTGCCACCCAGCTCCCAAATCAATACACAGAAACTTATTCTTACTTAGGAATACCCTACCTTAGCTTGGTTTATTTCTAGCCGCTTTTCTTAAATTATCCTGTCTACCTTTTACCTCTGGGATTTTACCTTTCTCTATTCTATATACCCTTCTTTACTTCTTACTCCGTAGCTGGCTGTGTGGTTGGGTGGCTGGCCTCTGGTGTCCTCTCTGCCTTCTCTCGCTCCCCCATTCTTCTTTCTCCTCCTCTTTATTCTGTCTGCCTGCCAGCCCTGCCTATTTCTCTCTCTATTGGCTGTGTTTATTAGACCAATCAGGTGTATTAGACAGGCAAAGTAACACAGCTTTACAGAACAAATGCAGCATAAAGAATACAGCATATCTGCCTCATTAAATAAATGTTCCACAGCATAGACAAATGTAACGCATCTTAAACTAATATTTTACAACAACATTCAATTTTGAAGTGCACAATAATCTGGATAGGAATAATGAGGTGTCCTTTATGAGAACTGAATTTCAATTTAGGTGAAATAAACTGACAACATTTTCACCTCTTTTTTTTTTTTCCAAAACATTTACATATACCAAGGAAAAAGCATAGAGGTGGGAGAGGGAAGGAGATAATTAAAAAAAAAAAAGTGATTGGAGATAGCATTGAAAGAAAAAGTCTTTGTAAAAATAAAATTCTTTCAGCCTACTTAATAACTGGAACATGATCATTGAAGCCACAGTGAGATGCTATTTTTATGATCACTGTATAAGTAAAAATGTAGATGTCTCTATGTACCAGTCTGGGTGGAGATCAGACATTTCTGGTGGAGTTTGTTGATGTGCTCACTTTACAAAATTCTGTTGTTACCTAGTAAAGTTAAACCAGCATTTACTCCAATTTATCAGTTTCAGTTCTAGATATTAACATTAGAGTACCAGTTCTCAAAATACTAGTTCTTAAAAAGAGTTCTCCAAAGATTTTTGAGGTCAAAGCTTTCTTCATTGTTTATTTTTTTCATTCTTTTAGAGTCTTTTTTTCTAGAGGCTTCATGAAGTCATCACTTTGACAGCTAATGCAATATGACTTGCATATTAATGCATCTTACAGCTGTGCCACTTTGAATTCAAATACGGTCATTATATAGGTATAAACCACTCCAAGGATAGCTTGTGGGGGTCCTCTTGTTTTTCATTTTTAAGAGCAGACGTTTGCAAACCACTTATTTAGAGCATTGACTTTAGAGCAATAGGCCCGACCAGTCATTATCATGGAGGAAGGAGGTAAAGAGCTCAGTCCTCCGACCCTATCCTAGACCTACTTAGTTAAAACTCTGAAGACGGGACCCAGAAGTCTACATTATAACAAGCCTTCAAGGGGAGATTGTCATCAGTGCTGAAGCTTATGAACAGTTGTCCTAGGGAAATTCAGGAACTATATTTAGCAGTGTTCATTCATAAGGAAGAATATTTTTTAGTTGTGTTAAGAATAGCACCTCAATACAATGTACATATTTAGTAACAGTAATTATTAGCAGTTGGTATAGAAATCAGAAAAATATACTTGACTGACAGTTTATATTGTTTTATTACTTAACCTGGATTATTTAGCTAGATAGAATTTTGAATCAGATTCTGAAACTCCTGGCTGTGGAAAGGAAGTTGTTTATGAAGCAATTATGAATGACCTACAGCTAACAGCTTTTATCTCAGGCTATCTGTGGTACTAATTTTGTTGGAGAAAGTTTACATATAAAACTCTATATAGTTGTTCTTCGTTTCCTCGGATGATTGATTCTTGGACACCCCCACCTCCAGTAAATACAAAATTCTTAGATGTTCAAGTTCTTTATCAAAAATGGCATGATGCCTGAAGGCAGCTTACACATATACTCCTTATTATATTTTAAATTATCTCTAGGTTACTTATTATATCAGTATAATGTAAATGGTCTGAATAGTTTTTATTGTGCATTGTTTAGGTAACATTCTGAAATGCACATGCAGATTACATGTAATATTAGCGAAATAGCATTTGGGATTGTGCTTTTGCCAAAGGTTTAATAATAATGCTCCATGTTCACTTTTGTAGCTCTTCACTCTGGCTGTTCCCCTTGTTTATAAACTTTAGAAGTAGAGCTAATTGAATTTTTCATTATCCTTTTTCTTTTGTGCTGCGGGCTTTACAAAGTAATAAGGACCCCCACCCTACCCCTTTGTTCTGCCACTTTGGGTGTTTATAATGCTTTGTTGGTTGCCTTTAACTAATGCTTTTCAGCAGCCCCTGGCTCAGCTCCTGGTTCCCAGTATGGCACAATGACCAGGCAGATTTCTCGACACAACTCTACCACTTCTTCGACATCTTCTGGTGGATATAGACGAACTCCCTCTGTGACTGCCCCATTCTCTGCTCAGCCTCATGTTAATGGAGGTCCACTTTATTCTCAAAATTCAAGTAAGCTTGTGTTTTGCAGGCATACAGAAATAGTGGAGCTCCTTTTGAAGGAAATTATTTGAAACTGTTATTCTTAACTGTGATAGACAACAATTTAAGCCACACTATTTCATGCTTATTTTTGTTTTTTTTTTTTTGAATGTTAATCATTGAATAACCATCTTAAAAGCAACTGTTTATCACTTACTCTCCAAGGTTCACTTGAATATACTTCATCTAGCCAAATTCAATAAATGCTTTAATGTACTATCATTATTATTACAGTATAATTTGAACTAGAGAACAGAATAGTCTGAAATTTTATGGGCATGATTTTGATGGTTCAGTAATGATACAAAGACACCAACATAGTCAAAGATTTTTTAAAAAATAATAAAAAGAAATTGCTGGCTATCACTTCTAAGGTTGTGGGCTTCTTTTGAAATGCTTTCGATTGAAAACATTTACAATGCCTGCTTACTTTCTCTGTCTGAATAATTCTAATGGATGGGAAGGATCTTTTGATTTCTTCTGTTCCCTTCAAATTGCACATCCCAATACTAATTACAGCCAGTGTTTAAAAACGTAGAGAGTTGAAAATAGACATAGATTTAGAATGAAAAGGTTTGAATATCTGAGGATAGTTACTGAGTTCACTTTCCACGTTAAGATGCTAAATCCAAAAAGGAAACTTTTGAAATCAGCCTGTTGTGCAGTTCTTATTTTTGCCAAGAAGTTAGTGGGTATGGACCAACAGATTTTTCTATGGCAGCTTTTTTCTCTTTTAGGTGTTCCTAGAACTGAATGTCCTATAAAAAGAATGATGACTACTCTGTATTTACATGGGAATTTGCTTGGTTCTTTTTATTCATGTTATGTGTGTAGTTTTTGTTTTGTTTTTCTTTTAGCAAGGCCTTCCTTTGTAGCCCTAACTGGCTTGGTGCTGCCCAGCGTATACTGGCCTTGAACTTGCAGCCCTCTTGCTGTTGGGCTGACAAACAAGCACCACCATGCCTGACTTAAGTAGAAGCTGTTGGTCTTTGTTTACATTTTTGAGTTACAGAGTGATTGGGTTACAGCAAATCGAAAAGTACTTTTGCATAAATGTCTGTATTCACAGAGAACCCCAGGTTTATGTAACCTTTTTCCAGACTAGAATTTTCATTCGGGCTACTAAGAAATATTAAACTGCTGATCTTTTACTTCACACTTCCCTGGGTGTCCTGTTGGGTTTGAATGGTAGTTTAGTTTCTAAATAGATCACAAATCAATCATTTATCACTAGGTTTTTGTTGTTGTTTTGCTTTTTTTGAGACAGGCTGTCCTAGAACTTACTATGTGTATCAATCTGACCCTGGATTCAGAGATCTACCTGCCTGTTTCTTGAGGCCTGGAATCAAAGGCATGGGCCTCATAACAAATTGGTTGTTTATCCCACCAGTTTTATGAATTTCTTTTCATATTCTGCTTTTTTAGATCACATCCTTATGTTCACCCTCCATACACACACTTTGTTTTTTAATTTATTCTGCAAATAGGGTTTTTATTTCATCCAGGCTTGACTAGTTTCACAAATGTTTGTGGGACTGTTCCTTAGTGAATATCTGTATTCTTTTTGAAAGTGGAAAGCAAGCTTGGCTTCGGGTGTTGAGTGTATTTTGTTTATCCACTTGTCCTTCAGTATGAGCTGCTGGTGTAGTTTGACTGGTGTGTTTAGTGTTGTGATGTGCACATTTTTCTCTCGTGTAGATGTGCTGGTGAGGAGCATCTTCAGAGCACATCTTGTCTTTGTCCTCCCACTACTAACAAGCATGACTAGCCATTAAGGGTTCTTCTAAAAATTATTTGGCTAATGGGAGGCTCTTGGTTCTTTTGTTGTTTTAAAACCAATACCCTCTAACCCTTAACAAGTCTTCTCTGTAACAGAATGAAAGAAGACTAGTTTCTGTTAGTGAACTGAATGCTATTTTTAGATCTGTTGGACTTTTAGTGCATTTTATATATATATATATATATATATATATATATATATATATATCACTAATTTTGAACTTGGAACCTCTTTCATATTTTTATACTTACCAACAAAATTTGTATCCTGCATTAGATGAAAATTATTTTGATATGATGATCTTGGGAACCAATAATGTTGTTTTTCTTGGTTAATATAGCATCACTTGTTGGTGACCACTACTAAGCCGGATCTTTCCATTTAAACCTGTTGACTTTTAGAGTCATCTTTAGCAGTTAAAGTTAAGCTGTCTTGTTAAAATGAGACAAAGTAGTAAACATGAGTCGTTGCTTCTAGTTTGTATTAATCTTTCACACATTTGTTAGCTACATGAACATTTGATATCAATTTCCTATAAAGTATCTCCTGAAAAAGGTTACATGTTTCAAACCAGCCAATGTCTCATTAGAAATTAATATAATGCAAATAACTGTACGTTTTGACTGATTAGAGATTAAGTTTCCTTTTTCAGTATCCATAAAAAGACCATCTTTGATAACTTCCCTTGAGAAACTGAATAATCACAAGGTACATGGAACATTCTTGTCCCTTAGTAAGTTTAGGACTGATTTCTTACAAATAAAGCTACCAACTTAAAATATAACAAAAATCATATTTTGTAAGCAAGAGTTTCCCAGAAAGGTGTTTAAATTTAGATATATAAGAACCTTCTTTAAAGGAAACTTGTGACTAATGTATTGATTTATCTATGTATTTATAAGGTAATCAAGAGCTGTTACACATTTATTTGGTTCAAATTTGCAGCATTACCTCAGAGCTAGACAAATCTGTTAGTATATAGAGTTCTTCTAGAAGGCTCTGTAGGTATTTAATTGTGACATATTTTAGAAGTATTTCTTTAGAATTTGAAAAACATTGTGCTAAAATAAATGTTATAGTAAATTAAAAAGTTCCCCATATAATGTAATGCTAGGTTAAAAGTAAGTGTTCTTGTTACTTTATGCCCTTAGCCATGTGGCTGAGCACAGCTTGGCCCTAGATTCTGTGGGGAAAGACCTTGAAGGAGGCCGCAGGGTTTGTTTGTTTGTTTTGGTTTTGTTCGTTTTCATTTGCGACTGTTCTTGGCATACTTATTTGTGTTTGTGGTCTTGGTAACTGACTTCTGCTTTTTGTTTGTTCCTTTTCTTTCTTTATGTTTTATTCCCCATACTGTGTCTTCTGCCAGTTTCTATTGCCCCCCCTCCTCCCCCTATGCCTCAGTTGACTCCACAGATACCTCTCACAGGCTTCGTGGCCAGGGTGCAGGAAAACAGTAAGTCTGCAAACCCAGCTGGCAGAGATTAGAGGCTGTCTCCTCTAGCATGCATGGCTGCTGAGTCACCATTTTCCTCCTTCTTACTGAGAAGCTAATCTTACCTTGAAGAATAGGTACAGATGTGTGTTACTGAAACTGAAGAGCACGGGCTTCAGTTCTTTCCTCTTGTGTGCATGACTACTGACCCATATCAATTTCAGAACTTCAGTTTTCTTAAGTATTTAGGCGATCTAAGACATGAGATCTGTTATTTGCATATTTCGAGCAAAGACTATTGAAACACAAGAATGCAAATTCCTAATAGTCATTGGGAGAATTAGAAAACATTTTGCAGCTGGGTATGGTGGTGCATGCCTGTAATCCTAAACCCTTAGGAGGCTGAGGTAGGAGATCTTCGTGTGTTGGAGGATACTGTGGGCTATTATATAGTAAGACTCTGTCTTTGAAAAAATTAAGAAGCCAAAACAACAACAAAAATGTGTAGTCTTAACAGATTTGTCAAGATATAATTACACTGTACTTTTATCAGGAAATTGAAACAGGGCCCCTAACCCCCTCCTTTATAGCACACTATTTGAGAAACTGCCAGTGAGGTGGTTCAGTGGTTAAAGACCCTAGTCATCAAGCATGGTGATCTGAATTCAATCCTTCGAACCTACACAGTGGAAGGAGAGAACTTACTCCTGTAAGTTGTTCTCTGATTTCCACACATACACAAAACAAAAAATGTGAAAAATTAGAGAATGATTGTAGATTCTGATCTATATGAAACTTCATTATTAAGAATGAATCCTGGGGGCTGGAGATGCTCAGTGGTCAAGAGCACTTGTTGCTCTCGCAGAGGACCCTGGTTCAGTTCCCAGCACTCATGTGGTGACTCACAACAGTCTAACTCTAGTTCTAGAGGATTCAATGCTGTGGACTCTGCGCTCATGTTATACACATACATAAATGTAGGCAAAACACTCATGTACATAAAGTTATTAAAAACCCTGAATCTCCAAGAATAAGTGAATCACATGCATTTTGTGTGTCTGAGGGACTGACAAGGAAGTTGGAGTCTGCCTCATGCCCTGGCCAGTGAGTGAGTGATGCTGCTTTGTGAGATCACATGCCATAGATAGACCTATCTCTTTTCTTAAAGTATGATCTTAGTGAAGACTAGGCTCAGTAGCTTAGGTTGAATATTTTTAATATGTATATTAATCTAGGTAGACTATATTATTGCTGATTACCTTTGACGTTATAGAAGATTCTGCATGTCCAGAGTGAATATTGTGTAGCAAATGAAAAGTACAATTGCCAAATTATTCAATAACCAACATTGAAATTAAGATAGTATTTAGTTCTAATTTACTTCATTTGGGATCTCCCTAGAAATAAATTTCAGAATTGTTTGAGCAGTGAGCAACCTACTTGAGCAGCCCATGTATCAGGAAAATAACATTTGTTGCCAATTCTGTCAGCTTTTGCTGACTCTTACATTGCTTCTCTCATTCCCTCTCTTCCAGTCTTTATTCAGTGTTACATGCTAGGCTCTGGTAAGGATAAAAACAGTTTAAGACAAAGTCTCCTCCTTCATGAGATATATAAGGAGCTTATTGGAAATGTAGATTTGGAATTTTGAAATTTCTCAGTGCAAGCCTTCTTCTTCTTAAGTTCAGTTTGAAAATCCTGTGTTCAGATATTTCAAATTAAATGGCTCTTGGGTGTTCAACAATAAGCGACAAGGGTGACTTACTAGTTAGTCACTGCTCCCCTTTCCCCATGTCTGATGCTCTTGGCAGTTGTACCCAATTGTATGTGCTAGGTCAGCTGCTCTCTGACACTAAATAACATTCTCAGTTCCTGGGTTTTGGAGTGGCTCACCTGTGTCATTCAGGCTAGCCTTGCAGTAGAGTCCCTTCTGCCTCAGCTCCTGAGTAATGGGATGGCAGGTATGTTCATCATGCCCAGTGATATTACTGTTTCTTGATGCTAAAACAGTTTAGCAACTAAATCCATCAGAGGTTGAAAATGCCAGTTCATCTTTTTGCACTGCTCCATTATGAAGAACTGCTGGGAAATAATTTTAGTAGCCATTGGACTTTTTGGGTCTAGAGATCATTGACTAACTGGTAACTGGAAAGAACAGAAATTAGTATTCATGTGCAGTATTGCCAGAGACACCTCAACACAACTTTTTTTGTTATTAACAAACACATGATGTTGGGTTGTTATTCTCACACCACTGATATTCCAAGTTTATTTCTATTGTGTATCTGCACTGTAAATATTTTATGAAGTACAAATATTTTATGTGCTTTCAAAACACCTCTGGGGCTCAGAGGAAGTGACTGTAAAGGCATGCAGCTTTTAACCTAATCTGGTTTAAGATAGAACCCCTGATGACTTTCGCCTTTTATTGTTAACACCAGAAGGCCTTTTGGACCAAATATGAATGGTGTTAGGTCAAGTATTAGGGCAGAAAGTTGGATTGACCAGACTTTTTTCATAAAATTCAAGAAAAGCCAGTGTACACTTAATGACAGTTGAGTGGAAATCTTAAACTAGTACGTTGTAAAAATGAAGAGTGACAGCAATTTAGGAAATGCAGCAAACATGCATTGTATACAGGCAGCCAAATGAAGATATGTACTGCGGTTATTTGATGGCAGGATGGGTTCATACCCCTTCTCTTATCCAGCAAACATGCATTGTATACAGTAAGCCAAATAAAGGATATGTACTGTGGTTATTTGATGGCAGGATGGGTTCATACCCCTTTTCTTCCTCCACACCAGAAAGCTCTGTAAAGGAGGTAGGCGTAGGCAGAAGTAAAGTGGATCAGTGCATGTGGTAAGACAACCCAACTGTAGACTTGTTAGATGCTGTGAGTGAGCATCACCACATAGAGCTTATTTTTATTATCTTTTTCATCTCAAGGATAAAAGTAGAAATCATAGAATTGAAGTAGTAATGAAGTGGGACTGTTCTTTGCATGCTTTACGACTGGGTCTCTTGGTTATGTATATTATCAGCATATCCTGTCAGGAAGAATAACCTTTAAAACCTACATCAGTTATATAAGGAGGTTTCCCTTTCTTCCTTTCTTCTCTCTCTCTTCTTTTCTTTAGGAAAAAAAAAAAATCCCAAGAGCCTTTTTGTGTAGCTATGGATGGCATAGAATTAGCTGTATAGACCAGGCTGGCCTTGAACTCACAGAGATCCACTAGCTTCTACTTCCCAAGTGCTGGGATTAAAGACATGCACCATCTTGCCTGATTTTTCCCCCTCCCTTAAACTTTTAAAAGGAATTTGTGGAGTAGAAGTTTGAGCGTTAGTTGTATTAGCTTTGAATTTCTAATCCTAGAAGCATTGGTGACCAGTAAGGACAATTCTAGTCCCACACACCCATGACACTGTTAACGCCTTACTGTTTAAATCATGTGTACACACACACCGTAGCCATCTAGAATCTGAAGTGTGATTCATTTTTATTGTTTGTTTATTTTTGTTTCTTTTAAAATTACTACATCTTCAACATTTGTGTTTAAATTTTAATTGTGTGTAAGTTAGAAAATTGGATCTTTAGGATCTGGTCTCATCTCATGATTGTTTTATCAGCCATGATGAAAAATCTTAGTTTCTTTTCTACATTAAATTTTGATTATGAATATAACTGTCTTTTAAAATATTTAATGCATTTTTCTAGTTGGGAATTATTTTTTGTTGTTTTTCTTAAAATTTAAATAAGAATAGAAAACAAACAAACAAAACCTTACACAAAGATGCAAACCTAATACTACAAACTTGGCTTTTCTCTCTATTAAAAAAATAAATAAAAAATATGTCCACTTGAGATGTAGTTTCTAGGGCACTAAAGCTATTAAAAGCCAAAATCGAGGACATGAATATATGTAGTAAAAAACGATCACACCTCTAATGTAAGATACTTAACGGTGTTCCAAATGACAGGGTTCCTTAGGCCACCAGGCCTGGTGGAGCATTTGTTTTGACCTGAGTCTTAAGATAAGGAAACTTCTTTACTCCTGTAATTTTTATGAAAGTAGATACTGTATCCTAACCTCTTGCATTCATTAATTTGTAGTATTTATTGTGCTTATTTTAGCTCATTTTATTATTGCAGAATCATGCTTAAAAGCTGTAAAAACTTTAACACACCCAGCTTTTATTTCTAATCACTGCATGTTTTATATTAGTGCATGCTGTAAGAGTTAGAATTCTGTTAAGTTCTGTTAATTTAAAGCTTTCATTTAGATTAATTACTTGTCTGAATCCTTTTAGTTGCTGATAGCCCAACTCCACCACCACCTCCTCCACCGGATGACATTCCCATGTTTGATGACTCTCCACCTCCACCGCCACCTCCTCCGGTGGACTATGAAGATGAGGAAGCTGCCGTCGTTCAGTATAGTGACCCATATGCAGATGGGGATCCTGCATGGGCTCCCAAGAACTATATTGAGAAAGGTGAGGTACTGCTATCATGGACTGATTGGAAGGCAGTAACCCAATTACAGAGTTTTATTACTGTTAAAAAAGATCTCATCCACACTGGGCGGTGGTGGCTCACGCCTTCAGTCCCAGCACTCAGGAGGCAGAGGCAGGCGGATCTCTGTGAGTGTGAGGCCAGCCTGGTCTACAGAGCAAGTTCCAGGACAGACTCCAAAGCTACACAGAGAAACCCTGTCTCGAAAAAAGAAAATAGAAAAAAAAAAAAAAATCGATCTCATCCAGTGTTCCTTACCTGTCTTACCAGTCAGGATGGTAACCCTTACTGCATATACTTTGTGTTCCGGCAGTATACAAAGGAAGCTTTGTTTCTTCATGTTTCAAATTAAAATTGTTAGATGTAAACCCTCCCCCCCTTAAAAAAAAAAACAAAGAACAAAACCATAATTCCTTTACTGAATCTTTGAGAATTTCATATCTTCCACACCCGTTCTGCTCACCTCCTAGTCCCTCCATATTCTCCCCTCTTCCCCTGAAGCAGCCCTCCAAATGAAAATTAAAAAAAAAAAAAAAAAACCACAAGCAAACACAAAAACAAAATGAAAAGAAAAAAACAAAACAACAAAAACAACCTCTTTGCTCCTCCGTCTTTCTCGCCTCTCCAACACCTCTTCATTTGTCCTGTTGGCATCGGGAACCACGGTGTGTCACACAGTATACCCTTTTGTCCAATCAGCTTTATGTGCAAATGTTCATTGCAGTGAGTCACTGGTTTGGTTCAAGGCCTTTAGTACACTATCCTCACTGCATCCCCACTGGAACTCAGGAACTCCTCTGGGATATCCCTAGGCTGCCCTGAATCATGGAGATCCTGGGATTATTGCTCCATGGGACCAGTTCCTTCATGAGCTCCAGCAGGTTCTAGATGTTAAGGTAGATGTTAGGGTGGGCCAACCCCAGGCTCAGCTGTGGGCCTGGGTGGTAGTGGATCTGATCAGTTCAGGCCACTGGGGCCGCTAGATATACCTTTTCAAACTTTGTGTGCTTCTGGCTTCAGATTGACTTGCTTGTCTGTGTTTTGTAGATCAGTTAAGGCACAAAACTAAGCTAAATGATTTACTGAGGCCATAAGTAATTAGTGATAATTTTAAGCATTCCCTCTGTCCCCACTTCTTCCCTTGTCCCTCCTCTCTCCTTCCCCTCTCCTTTCTTTTTTATTCAAGGCCAGGTGTAGTTTAGATTTTGCTGGCTATATAGACTCGACTGTTTTATAGCTCAAAGTCAGGAGTTAATATATATGTGAGTAGATGTAGCTGTGTTCAATAAAACCTTATTTACAAAAATTGGCAGTGAGAGGCTAGAGAGATGACTTAGAAGCATTTCTTGCTCTTGCAAAAGACCCAGGTTCAGTTCCCAGTACCGATATCGTGGCTCACACCCATCTATAACTCCAGTTCTAGGAGATCTGATGCCTTCTGACTCCTGACACCAGGCACACGTACACATT
This sequence comes from Peromyscus nudipes, assembly GCA_902168325.1. NCBI lineage: Eukaryota > Metazoa > Chordata > Mammalia > Rodentia > Cricetidae > Peromyscus > Peromyscus nudipes. The sequence continues at coordinate 45,476 of CABHPH010152530.1, read as the reverse complement.
CAGATATGCAGACAAAACACTCATACACAGAAAATAAGATTTAAAATAGGTAAATCTAAAAAATGAATGGTGATGGGTTAGATTTGCCAATTGGCTATTATTTGTTGACTTCTAATGTAAATCAAATTAATATTTAGCAGGATTAAGCTAGGCATGATGGTATACACCTGAAATCACAGCACCCAGGAAGCAGAGGCAGGAGGATCATTGTAAATTTGACAATAGCCTCATCTACATAGTGATTATCTCAGCCTTCTGCCATGGGTAAAGAAAATATTTAGTAGGATTATTGTCATAGTTAGAAATTATGTTGCTGTGGTAAAACAACATGACTTGGGGAAGAAAGGGTTTGGCAGGAACCTGGAGGCCATGGAGGAGTGCTGTTACTGGCTTGCTTCTCTTTGCTTGCTCAGCCTGCCTTCTTATTGCATCCAGGACCACCTTCCCAGGAGTGGTAGCACCCATCATGAGCTGTGGTCACCCACATCAATCACCAGTCAAGAAAATGCACCACAGACTTACAGGCTAATCTTAGGGATGCATTTTCTCAATTAAGAGTCTCTCTTTCCAGATACGTTCCTAGCTTGTGTAAATTAACATGGAACAGCGAGTATATTTAAAGTAATAGCCACTTTTGTAATGACAAGATACTGAAACCTGTTTAATTTGGATCAACAGTTTATGACATGACTATTCCAAAAGCCTTGTTCTTACTCAGATTTAACCTAATGTATGCTGATGTGATCCTATTCTCTATAGTATTAAACTAATAGATTTAAATTCCAGAGAGCTTTATAGTACAGAAGGAAGAGTTTGACCCTATATCTTGATTAGATCCTGGAGAATAGAGTCAATATCAAATTATTATTGGTGGTTAAGTAGCGATAAGAAAAATTATATGAGGGAGTATACACATTGAGATAAGACTGTTAGAGAGGAACCCTTGAAAACTGTGGTTCAGTACCTCTCTGAGCCATGTGCATAAGAAGATCTAAGAAGATGAAATGGTTTTGTTCTGCTCAAAGACTTGAGCGCTTTGGGCTTTTGTCATCAGTTTCAAGTCAGTCTATAGTCACCTCCTGTGACTCTAGATATGACGAGTATTACCCAAGTTAAATTACAGAGCTTTTCTTCATTAATAATTGTTAATCCCTTGCAATCACTTGATCCTTTTAGTTTGTTATTTAGCCAGAGATACTTTTGATAGTATGTGTATTTTTAAGCTATGATATGCTATTGCGATTATAATCACCATACTGTGATTTTGCTGTAGAACTAAAATGGAAGGAAATGTGCTTGTTGGATCCACTTACTGCGGTGTTTTGTAAGGACAAAAGACTGCCTATTTAACTTGATAAATGATGGCAATTGATCAGTACTTAATCTTTCCCTATTTCACTAATTTAGAGTTAGCAAAGGAGACAGGCTATCTTTCTTAGGGTAAAAATATGAGCATCCTAAATGCTCAAAAAATTCCTTATTTTAAGAAAAAAACTGCTAAGAATAAATGAAGTAAAATGTAAAAATCACATAGATTACCATTCACATATAGTAGAAAATTGCATGTAATTTTAGAATTATGTTATAAAATGGGTTAAGGAAATATTTAAACTCACAGAACAATAGTATAGAAAGTGGTACATGTAAGTTGCTTTCCCATTCTACAACTGGAAAGGAAGAGGATTTTGAAGTTTGTGTCACACTTTCTGGGTTTTCCCTTACTTTGCCATCTTTAATAAAAAACAAACTTTTAAAGTGAGTAGGCTTGTTTTTTCTTTTTGTTTTGTTTTGTCTTTTGTATTTTGAGACAGAGTTTCTCTGTGTAGTTTTGCTGCCTGTCCTGGATCTCACTCTGTAGCCCAGGCTGGCCTCGAACTCACAGAGATCCGCCCACCTCTGCCTCTAGAGGCATGCACCACCACCACCCGGCTTTGGTTTTTTTTGTTTTTTGTTTTTTGTTTTTTTTTTAAACCTGAGTATATCCCCATCAATTAGCATGAAATTTTGAATTAGTAGATTTATAAATGTGTGGTATGGTCAAAATAGACATAGAGTTGTTGAAAGTGTGAGACCAGTCTAAGCTAAATAGTGAGATCTTGTCTCAGAAAACCAAAACTAAAACCACCTAAATTTTAAAATTATTACATCATTTATTTTATGGGGGAGGGACACATGTCTATGAAGATCAGAGGACAACTAACAGTCCTCGTGTGCCATGTAGCACTCTAGGGGTCAAATTCAGGTCATCTTGCTGGCCCTTAGATGTTTCTTAGAGAGATTTAGAACCCAGTGCCTTCTTTAGTGTGATCATACTGTCAGTGTGATCAGTGTGGTTAGGGATTTAGGGACTTGGCTGGCCACTTACTTAAACTGGTAGGAAAGTTAAGTCCAGCCAGGTGGTAGTGGTGCACACCTTTGGTTCCAGCACTTGGGAGGCAGAGGCAGGTGGATGTCTGTGAGTTCCAGGACAGCCAAGGCTACACAGAGAAACCCTGTCTTGAAAAATAAAAATAAAGTCCTCATAAAAATACTTGGTTTTCCTATACTGTATAGATTTGTCATTACATTTTAAAATTCAAGTAAATGTTGGAGATCGTACTCTCATGTCATACTTTGTTTTTTCCCCACAGTTGTTGCAATATATGATTATACAAAAGACAAGGATGATGAGCTGTCCTTTAAAGAGGGCGCAATCATCTATGTCATCAAGAAGAATGATGACGGCTGGTTTGAAGGAGTTTGCAATCGAGTGACTGGACTTTTCCCTGGGAACTATGTTGAATCAATCATGCACTATACTGATTAGTTTTTTTTTCTTTTGTTTTCTTTTCACGTAGGTTATTACTCCGTCATACTGTGGGACTGTATGGTTAACAGAATTGTTTTAATGTTTAAAATGTGCCCATATTTTCAGGACATAATGTTTTATTGGTATATTTGGATGTCTACCTGTAAGCATACATTTTGGAGGCAGTTCACATATTGCTGAACAGCAATTTATACCAGAGACTGCCTGTAATTGATTTTGCATATGTACTCACACCTTGATAACTCTATGACCAGCCTAAATATTCTGGGGATGTGGGTTATTATGTTTAACAAATCATGGTTCAGAATGCACCATTTCATGTTTCAGTGCAGCATGGTCACTAACATTATGTCAGACTAATAGGAAAAACAGAAAACTTAAATGCTGGTGCTGGTCATACTTTTGGTTTAAATTCTCATTTTTAAAGAATACTGTGTTTAAAGCATGCAAATTTTATGTATTGAAAGATACTTAACAATTCAAGATGCTTCCAATTTGTGTAACATTTATCTAGAGTACTCATACTTGAGTCTCTAAGTTCTTCATGTGAAATGAAAGATTATCTGTAATGTTGTAATTTGTATCTAAGTTTTTTAATGAGTGAAATTTGCATTATAAATTTTTCCATTCATAAATACATAAGTGAACCAAAGGATTTTGTCCTCTCCTTTACTGGTTTGCTTTAAACATGTGTGCTTGTGCATATGCATGCACACACAATCCCACACAAAAGATTTATTGCAGAATTATGGTTCTATTTTCTCAGTGTAGTAGCTTGGAAATATTTTAGCTTTATCTTAATGTGTCTGAACAACAGTGTGACAGAATTTTGCAGATTTTGTGTCCAAGTAAGCACATCATCCCATAAGTAAAAATCCGAAGGGATGCCACACCAGTCCTGTGGTTTTAATGAAAATTAATTTACACTGGTTCAATGAAAGGAAAAATCTTTTACGTATTGTAAAAGTGAATGCAATTAATCTGTCCATAGGTATATTTAATTCCATTACCTGGCACTAATAGCAACATAAAATTTTACAATTGGGAAAGAAGGTAGGCCATGTATTAATCTGTAAACAGGTAATAAGCAGGTTTGTATTGTAACTGAAATGCAACACATGCACTTTGTGTGTCTCCTTGATTTAAGGGAGGGTTAGAGGGATACTTCTGTTGTATATAATTCTGTACTGCTTAGGATGTTAAAGCAGGTCACACAGTGTGGGTCTCTATGTATTAGGATTACAGACTTATGACAGCAAGGTAAATGGTGAGAGCAGTGCACAATATTCTGAAAATGAAAGACCATGGTCCTACAAATCAACAGCTATTTCATATATATGTTACCTTTGTTGTTTTTGAAGTATTGTGTCATTAGTGATCACACAGCTATATTATGCCTTTTCTTTTTGAAGCAGAATGTTTTCTTAATTTGTAAATAACCTGTTGTCTAAATTTTATCTACAGTCTTTTATAATAAACTATGCTCCTATATGAAAAAATTTGGATATTGTTAAAATATAACTAATATGGATTGAAATTTAAGTACAGACTTCAAAATTCTCTGACCTTTAATCCTATGACGAAACAAAGACAAACCACTTGAATTTTAACGTTGATTATTTATTTGTGTAATGGCTTTCCATGTGGGCATTAACAGTGTAAACAGTACCACACATAACCATCAGGATACCTCGATTAGAATTTATAGGACAATGACACTGGTTTAATTACATTTAAAAAGTTTTCTGAAAAACTTTGCCAATAAAAAAAATTGCCCATCAATAAGGTTGAAATTATTTCCTAAAGTGATTTTTGGTTATCTGCACATGAAGCAAACAATGTTTCACAAAATTCATGAGGCACAGTCTGGTAAAATAGCTGCCAGAAAGAGCAGAAAAAACTGTCATTTATCTCTTGTGAGCACACTTTCTGAGAGCTGGATGAGGGCGTCCCTTTCTGTGGATGGCCTGAGCTTCCTGATCTCTCTCACTGCTTCGTGGCAGTAGCGCTGGGCGAGGTAGGTGGTTTGCTGCACACCATCGCTCTGCAGGAGACAACAGAACAGACAGGTCACTGAGGAGCTCCAGGAATGCTGCCACAATAGATTAAACCAGTTTGAGATTAGATGAGCTATAGTGAATAGTCATACTATGTCCTGAAGTTGTCTTTCCAGAAAATGGCTGTTGCTTCTATTTTCTTTCCATCCTTTTGGATATGGAAACACACTTCAGTTGTTAGCACACAGAAGTCAACTCTGTTAAGCAGCTAGCCATTTTCTGTTACTTGTACATGAAGCATTAAAAGTTTTAAAGACCTTCCTATTTTAAAATGAAAACCCAAAGGGCTTGTGATGAAAATGCCTTTCATATTGGGATGATACAGCTCTTCCTTGGTGTTTCCTAATCTCATCATATCACTGTCTTCAGTTCTGTGTATAACCTGTGCCATCATGCCATCATCATCCTCTTGTATGAGGACACCATTGCTTCTGTGTCCCCTCTCTGTGCCATTTAAAGATGGTTACATTACGGAACTGGATTTATTCTCTGATATATTTACTGTGGAATTAAGTTGTATAATAAAATACTTCCTTCTCCATGAGCCTAGCCTTTAATGGCTGAGCCCTATCTCTAGCCCTTCTCCATGGATCTCAGTCACTGTTATTTAGAATACAGTTTTCCTCGTATATGGTTGAAAAACCGCTCAAAACATTAGCGTAGTTTTCTGTGCCACTTTGCACAGAAGCATGTTTTCGCTTCCTTGGTGTTGCAACACATCTTGCTTACATACCTGTGCAAATAACCTACTTCAAAGGGTATTTGAGAAACAAACTTTATTTTCTTTGAGACAAGATGTCATGTAGCCCTGGCTGTCCTAGAGCTTAACTATAACTGATCTCAGGCTGGCCTCAAACTTACAGAGATCCAACTGTTCTTTGCCTTCCAAGTGCTAGGATTAAAGGTATGCACTTTTATTCTCTACGTGTTACTTCAGCTTGCCCGAACCTATATTGACTAATTTAACTCAGTAAAGAACTCCAGGTTTAAGATGACTACTTGGATGACCATTTGGAAGGCCTTGCTCCACTGTCTTCTGGCATTCAGGGTTTTTTGTTTTTTTTTTTTTTTTCGCAAGCTTTGCTTTTGTTTTTTTTTTTTTTTTTTTACGAGACAGGGTTTCTCTGTGTAGCTTTGCGCCTTTCCTGGAACTCACTCTGTAGACCAGGCTGGCCTCGAACTCACAGAGATCCACCTGGCTCTGCCTCCAGAGTGCTGGGATTAAAGGCGTGCGCCACCACTGCCCGGCTTGTTTGTTTTCTTGATCACAGCCATTCTGATGTTGGGCAAGATGGAATCTCAATTTTAATGTGCATTTCCCTCATTGCTAAGAATGCTGAACACATTTTCAAATAATTACTGGCCATTTGTGTTTCTTTTGAGAATCATCTGTTTAGTTCATTAGCCTACTTAGTGAATGCTTCAATTAGTGTTTACTTTTGGAGCTCTCTCTATACTTTGGGTATTAAATATATAGTCTGTATAGTTGGTAATTTTTTTCTATTGTGCATGTCCTCTGTTGCTCATGCAGAAGCTTTTATATATAATCCCATTTGTCAGCCAGTTCTTGGGATTATTTTCTGTTTTGTTTGAGTCAAATAGTGGGCTGGAAATGAGATGCTCAGTGGTGGAGCACTTGCTAACATGTAAAGCTCTGTTTAGTACCTGGCACCGGGGAATTTTAAAAAGTCTTGTTTTAATAATTTGTTAACTCTATAGATTCTCCTATAGTTGTATAGTTTTTTCAAATGGGCATGCATGGATTTTTCGAGGAAAACTTGCAAGAGTCTTCTACTTCCACCATATGGTTCCCTCGGGTCATCGGGCTTCACAGCAAGTACCTTTACCCACTGGTACCTGTGAGAAGTTCTGAAGATATACAGCAATACATTTAAAACAAGCAGGTCCTGAACAGGGTAAATGGTTCTCTCTTTAAAAGAAAAACCCTCACAAATGTATAGCTCACTATGTTGGTTTCAAGTTGTTTTTAGTGACCCACTTACCTTTAGTAGGAAAGGCCATTTATGAGTGGGCTATTGTAACTGTTTAGCTATAGGAAGTAAGCTTTGGACAGGGTTGGGGCCAGTCCCAGACAAGAGTACAGTGATGATATTCATGGATACAGAAAGCTTATTCCAGACTAGCAGGTCTCAGCCTTGCCTGCATAGGAGTATCACTGAATAACTTGAAAGAGAAACTGTATTAATTGAGCTTTCTTTGGCATATGAGATGGCTCAGCAGGTCAAGGAGCTCACTGCCATGCCTAAGTGAATTCAGTCTTTAGGATCCACATAGTGCAAGGCGAGAACCAGTAGGAAAGTTGGTTTGTGTGTGTGTGTGTGTGTGTGTGTGTGTGTGTGTGTGTTTTATGAGCTCCTTCCTTAGTTTTTGTCAAATCAAGCAAGGGTTGACCAACCTGGCTCTGTATCTAAAATATTTTTTTGTAACCATACCTGCTGTTGCCTTCTGTAGTTTTAAATGGTCTTACCTGGGGGATGGGGTTGGGCAAGATGCCTCAGTGAGTAAAGGTGCCTGCTGCCAAGCCTGCTTGATCCCTGGGACACACAGTAGGAAGAATCTACTCTTAACAGTTGCCTCTGACTTCCACATAGGTGCTGGGCACATGCATATACACAAACAGGGTCTTACCTGTAATACATATTGTCGGGCTCTGTCCACATCCCCTGGCACACTGAACCGTCTCATTATCATAGCATTCATTTCTGGGAACTAATCAAAAAGAAGGGAAGTCTGTTTATTGTTCCTGGAGGAATGAAGCATTTTCATACCTGTTTGTAACTATATAGAAAATAAAACCAGAAATGGGGCTGGAGACAGCTCAATAGTGAAGAGTAAGTACTTGGTGCTCTTGCAGAGAACCTGTATTAGATGTCACCCACATCAGGCAGCCTACAATCTTCCCATAACTCCACTTCCACAAGATCTGACACTCTTCTGCCTCCAACGGCCCTGCACATAAGCTGGTGCACAGACAGACAAGCAGGCACATAGACATGAAACAAAGAAACCTAATTGTTCTGTCTGGTCCAGTTTGAGGGTGTTTCAGGACAAAGTACTGCATTTCAAGCTTCCCTGGGTTATAATTCAGTAGGATATGGGTTGGGAATGCCTTTTTAATTGAATTTCCAGGTGATGTTGGATACTGCTGGTCTAGGACTACATTTTTGGAAAACCACTGGTTTTGGACTATTTGCATGTGTATGGGGCACTGGCAGTGGGGGTTGCATTAAGTGCCTAGATTGCATTCCTAACGAATCTGATTATACTCATGTCATGATTACCAGAACTTCCTCAATATTTTAATGCATAGCAAAGCTTAGATTCATTGGATTAGAGGATACAGAGGTATCCATCAACCAGGTCAGTGTCCTGAGTTATAAAAAAAGATCGGTACAGGTCAGCCCCAACACTGCAAAAACAAAAACTCATGGACTTGGAGACTTCATAGGGGAAGAAATTCTTTCTGTTTTTCTAGTTCAATGGTTGGTCCAAGAACTAATTCATTATAGCACAAACTAATAGGAGAAAAAGAGGAAGAAAGAAAAAAAAGTGAAGGTGCCACAGGGTCTGATGGCTGGAGTTTGACTCCTGCAAAGTCCACTCAGCCACTGGTCTCCCTGCCCTGTGTACACACAGACTATAAAGAGCCTCTCCACTACGTCGAAGTTCTTTAGGACAAAGCCAGGACAACAGACACATCACTTCTAGATCCAAGCTCCATGTTCAGGTTCTGCCAGCAACCACCCTAGCTGATGTCAGCCTTTTCAGTCTGAAATCTCTCATTTCTAGCAGTCTGCAGTTCATGGAGGAAGAGGCAGGGTGTGTTCACTCACATCCATGCTTACAGTAGTTTCCCTGACACTATGCCTGAAGGATGAAATAAATTGTCCTCTAATAGTGACCATGGAATCTGCAAAAGGAAAAACAGGGCTCACAAGAGAAGCCCTAACCAAATGATAAGGAGCAATATTCTTTTTCTACAAAAGTATGTGTTTGAGAACAAAGTTGTCAACATGTAAAGGCAGCTAATGTATACAGAATTTAAGGAGCCAGCAACTGATTAATTCTTAAGTACTAATTTGTATTAGTTACTGGTCTTTTAAGAATAAAATTTTACTAATAAAACCATATTAATAAATCAAGAAATGAATCATAATTTTGGTGGTTAAAGTCAAATCTTTAGGCATTTCTTTTGGTTTTTAAAGACCTCACTCACCCCCACCTGTTATTTCTAGGCTATATCCTAAAGCAGCTGTGACACTGTTTTGGGCATCTAGTAAAACTACCCTGTTTTTGATATATGAGCTTTTCTTTTTTCAGTAGGAGTTATGCGTGATAAAATATGCTGATTGTGTAGTTTCTCTGGTGCTTTTACTGTCAAAACACCAAGAAAACAAAAAAGTTGCAATGAGCATGACCATGTTCCTCCTTTGAAATAATAGCATGTAGATTTTAATATGCAAATATCAAACTTCCGGAAGGCTGTCTCTCCCTCCCCACCACCATACATGTGAGGAAGAAGTGAGAAACAGGAAGATGGTTCTTGCCCCAGATTCAGTGAGAAGACAGTTTTTATTATTTTGTCTTTTGCTTGCTCATGCTGTTTTACAAGTAGGAAAACAACGTGTAAGTGAATAGGATGCTAACTCTGAAATCTGTCCACAAAACTAAGGGTGATCAGTGCACTGGGATGAGTTGGCCCCAAAGAGTCACCATAATAGCAGAAGCCTGGGCATCTGGTGCAGGGGCTGGTGATGGCAGTTGGAAAGACGGCTACAGCCTGACATTTAGGTCTAGTGACTTATCAAGTAACAAGCAGATGAAGGGGAAGTTTTTAAAAAGAACTTTTAAACTAATGTAATCTCACCAAAAAAGGAAACTACTTCTATTTTGTTTCTGAGTGTTTCACAAACATTTTCGTATGTCACAAAAGATTTAACATGAAGATTTAAAACAAATGCATAGAAGGGATAAAAAGCCAGACAATTTTCTCACATTGTTTTCCAAACTGAAGGATACCACTGTGTCTTACTTTCCCACATTTACATGTTTAAACATTATCTTTAGGGAAGGGAACAAGCAAGTCTAAGCAAGGGGAAAAAAAGGACAAATATTGCTAATCAATTCTTTACCTTTTGGGGCATCACAAACAGCAAAAATAATTGTCAGACATTACTATAACCATACTGCAGAAAATGTGCGATCAAACTTTCACAAAAATTCATTTTCTGAGAAAATCATGAAGTATGAGATAGCACAGCAAATTTAGGTAGATGTTACTGAGTTAATGTATAAGGCATTCTAAAGAAAAATGATGGAGACTTGTTTGTTTAGGATAATGTATTTCTTATTTCCAGTAGATTCTGTGTACAGTCCCATTATAGACATCTGCCTCTGGCTCTGGTTTGCACTTGTGAATAAGGTCTTTGACAATGTTTTTGGATTTTTTGTTTGTTTGTTTGACAGAATATCATGTGGCCCAGGATGGCCTTAAACTCACTATGTATTGAATTCCTGGTTTTTCTGCCTCTACCTTCCAAGTGCTGGTGATGGAGGACAGGGATTTGTGCATGCTAGGCAAGTACTCTACCAATGGAGCCCACGTTTTTGCTCTTGAAGAAAATATAAACACCCATACAAGAATACACTAATACACTATCATCACTGGGACCTCTCCAGAAATCCTGGAACATTTTGTGTGTGTGTGTGTGTGTTGCATATATGCACACTAAGAATCAAACCCAGGGCCATATACATGCTAGGCAAGTCTCTACCACTGAGCCATAGCCTCCTGAAAACACCTTGGCCATCAGGAACAATGCCTGCACAATGGCCATCAGGAAATCCTTCCCAAGGTATCAAAAATAGGAGAATCAGTCAAACAGTTTTTAGCCCAGCAAATTCTAATGTTAAGATTACTCATCATGCAGCATTAAAAAGGAAAAGACAAGCCAGGTTTGGTGGACATGGCTATTATCTTAGTACTTGGGAGGCTGAGGCAAGAAGACTGCCACCAGTTTGGGGAAGACCTAGGATCTCAGAGCAAGACCTTCAGTGTTACACAGATGGATTAGTTCAAAGACAAATCTGTGGACAAGACACCAGCCCATGGGAAAGGTTTACAAATACCTTACAAGTACTCTAGTAAATGTGTATGTTAATCACTAATAATAGTGGATACAGTGTGCAGTGTATCTTCAGTGCTAGCACATACCAGTTACCTGGTCTGTGGGTACTATTATCCACACTGTTAGTTGCAGGAGCAATTCAAGTATAGTAAAATGAATGCCAGACTTAGAAGACTTGGAAAAGATGGCCTTCTGTGCCATCTACCAGATGTTCCGTTTTGGCCAGACATGAACATCATTTTCATTTATATAACAAACAGTTATCTACCACAAAGCAGAACTGTGAGAGCAGGGCAATGTAAGAAAGAATCCTTTATAAACTAAAATCAACACAGTTTTATTAAAGCAAGATACTGTATAATCCTGCATTATTTTCTGAACTTGATTTACCCAAAGTTATTTTAAGCCCCATGAACTTTTGACAGATTTCTTGCTAAGAACCTCTTTTTAACAGTATAATCCATAAAAGATCCCAAATTCAGGGTTTTGAGAACAATTTGTAAATACATGCTTGACTAAGTATAAATATATTTGATTAACTTTTGGTCTATGTGCCAGAATGTGAAATGAGTCCTGTCCAGAGTCAGTTCCTGCTCAGCCTCATCATGTTTTGGGGGTTGCACTATGCCTTGTAACTTGTTCTCATTGCCTCCCAGGCAAACTGGGGAAAGTGCTGTCTGGTCAAAATAACTGGGTGACTTGTGATTCTGGGCTTTCCCAGTAAGCACACATAAAACCATAGTTTGGGTAACCTTCTGTTCTTTTTCCTTGCTCCTACTTCAAGAACAATTAACCAACCAACCAACCAACCAACCAGACAAGCAAATATAAAACCTCAGCAATTTCCCATCTGCTGTGAATTATAGACAGATCAATCATAAGAGCTGTGCATTCTGTTTCTGTTCCCACTTTGTACCATTATATCTGAATGCATAACCAGCTATTAATCCGTTGTGTAGAGGAAAGTAAACTGTGGTTCTTTAGAAATAATGTAGTGAAACAAAAGAAGCCAGTCTATTCCACTTGTCTCATGGAGCTCATGACAAGTATTTACAATTGTTGAGATTTCTAAAAGCAGAACAAACCAAATTTAGTCTTTATAGACTAAATCAGGGAAAGGCTCAGGGCCTAGCTGAATCTTTACTGAGCTAGTTGACGTTGAGAATGGACTTTACTTGAGCTTTATTTGAGCTGTCCTCTACTCATGCACACTAACCTGTGACTGAGATGAAGGTCTGCAATTGCACAACAAATGCTGGCCAATGACTAATTTTTCTATTATCAGATACTTTCATTTATACACATTATATACATGGCTCAAGAGTACTGTGTATGTGTAGGGAGTTATGGCATAACAGAAAATGTTCCTTACTAAAGCTTTAATGTACAGAAGGTTTTCTTAAAATATTTTTAAACTTGGCATATATATTAGTAATCTTCCTAAATATTGGGTAGTGAGTTAATAAGTCTCAGTCTCATGGGAGAAGGGACCCACCATTCATAGCATGCTTATATTTTGTCTTTCTTTTTTCTTTTTTTTTTTCTGAGAGTTTTTTTGTTTTTTTGTTAAATGCTTAAATGTTAAATATATGTAGTTCAGACTGTCCTCCAACTTATGATCCTCCTGCATCAGCCTCTGGATGTTGGGTTTATAGGTCTGTGCTGCCGTATCAGAACTGCATACTTTTCACTTCACTTGACCTCACAATTCTGAGAAGATGGAGTGTGGTAATGAGGATAGAAGTTTCTGAGTGCCCCATCATCTCTGTTCCATAGTCTTTATTCTTCAGTTGACTGAGACTGTCCATGGGATGCAGTCCAGTCATCCAGACATCGGCCTCCCCTAGGATGAATCACCATCACCCGTAGTGGCTGCTAGCTAAAAGGGTGAAAGATCATCTCTTCCCTTTCTTGAATCAGAAATGAATCAAAAGGAAGGTCATTGGTTTTAATATCAAAATGGAGCTACTTAGTGCTAGAGAAGTTATGACTTACATGTTAAAGAAAGAATATAAGTAAATTTATGAGAACACTGATAAAAGTTTTAAAAATTTTAGACCCAAAATGTAGTTGGTGATGATCATCTTATTACACTGATAAATAACCAATTAAATGCCACTCAGATGGATATTTGTTTTAAAGATACCCACTCACAGCTAATGGCTCATTTATTCCAAGTAGCATTTGGCATAGCCAAAAGCATATGGCTAGGGTCCAAAGGAAGCTATGAAAATGGCTGCTTTGACAGTCACTGCAGTATCTTTGAGGCTTCCTAAGCATCTCATCTATATTAAGGATGACAAGGAAAGCAGCTTCACTTACTTCCTTGACAGTCTCCCAATCTGGAAAAGGATGGAACTATGGTTCTGGTGCATTTAACTGACTACTTCTTCATGTTCTGGAGCAATGGCTAAGGCTCCCAGGCTTCTCTCAGGGTGTACACAGTTCCATTAAACTCTTAGAACATATCAATTTCTCAGACAGACACCCTTGGCACTTCCAATACCTTTAAGAGGCTTTGAGGCACACCCAATCGTCAACGTTGCAACACCCAAAATACATTAAATTCACACAGCACTTTCTGATTTACAAGATAATGAGTATTATCAACTAGCCCTCACAACAACTGAGATTATTATCTATTTCACTGATAAGGCTTATAGAAGTATAATTACCACCCTAACATCTCAGTTATGAAACCAGGATAAAATCTGTGGTCCCTTATCTAAATGCCTCCAGCTGTTCTTAATCTCACACTTTACCAGCTGTGCCTAAAGATATTAGTTCCATAGAGCTTCTCAGTTGTGTTTCAAAGATAATAAAACCTACCTGCTGGCAAGCAAACAAGACAGGGCCGGTGGCTAAGCCTAGCTTCAGGTCTGCAGATGTTGGCTTGCCCATCTGGTGAGAACATGAGGTGAAGTCCAATACATCATCTATGAGCTGGTGAAAGGAGAGATGAGTCACACCCACTGTCCTCCCTGCTTTGAACGCTTTACACTGAGGCTAATGCAGGCTTTGCCTACACATCACCATTCCCACAAACAGGCCAACCAACCTGAAAAGCTATTCCAACGTTTTTCCCATACTGATAGGCAATCTCATGCACCACTGGGTCAGGGCAACCCAGGACAGAGACCTGAAACAAAAAGAAGATTCTGGTAAGCTGTGGCATTCAGACATAAGGCAGCCAACCCCGATGAAGGAGCCACTCACACATTCCCTAAGAGAACCAAACCTATGTCAACCAGGGGATGGCACCTAAGGGACACCAAACACATTAAAAAGTGTTTGTTTTTTTTTCCCTGAGAATAGAATTCAGGGCCTCATGCAAGCTAGGCAAGCACTCTACCATCCAGCTCCAACCCCAGCCCATTTTCTTACATTTATTTTAATATTTGTGAGTGTGCATGATGTGTGTATAGGAGTGTGGATGCCACTCTGGTGTCTTCTCCATCTTTAAATGGATTTCAGGGATTGGATTCAGGTTAGCCGGCTTCCTTCCTCCTCCAGTTCTTTCAAACAAGATACACAGTCTTCCAGATGAAGAACCATAAGAATAAATTCTGACAGTAAGCTAAGCAAATCTTTCTGGTATACAAAAAAAGATCCCATTGTGTAAAACACTGGCTTCCCGCACTCAGTGCAATTGTTAGCTCTGATGATCTCTGAGGAGTCACTCTCATTTCAGGGGTGGAATCTCATACACACAACATTGCCAAACACCTCTTCATTTGTGGGTCAGTTTTGGTGATCAGACTTTTTCTTGTGATCCTCCTGCCTCCACCTCCTTCAGCAAATCCTACTGGCATGCGCCACCACAACCGACCACCCTTTTTCTCAGTGCAGCTGTTTCTTGCTCTGTGAACAGCCTCAGTCTCAGTCTGGACTGATACTGTTTCTTTGTGGACCTACTGTTTTTAGCCCTTTCATCAGAAGTAACTGCACTGTACTAGGACTGCTTGTTTGCACCCCCACCCTTCCAAAAAGGAGAGAAGTGGGACTTACAAAGCCTTTTAAAGCCCCAAACCTCAAACAGAAGCTGGTTAGTGCTGAGCATGCTAATCCATACTAAGCCTTGGGAGCTACTTCCTGCTGCACTGTTGAGCATGCTAAGCAGGCCCAGCCACATTTCAGAAATCAAAGACCGGGAAAGAACAAAGGGGAACTGGGGAGGACATTCTGCTCAGTGGGAGGAAAGTCTATGTTGAAGCTCAGTGAGGAAGCCAGAGGAAATAGGTCACTGGTAAGAAACAACCACCCTGCCTACTTTGGTTCTCTATTAGAGAGCACATTCCTCCTAGACATCAGCATGGGAAGGAAGCACAAGCTCCAGAAGAAGCCTGAGCGGTGGAGGTATGCTTCTAGCAACTATCAGTGACCTTGATCTGCTGTCTGATCCTTCTGTGTATGCTTCAGGTTCCCCACCTGTGAAGTGTGGAATTCAACTCTTACCTCATCAGAATGAGAAATTTGCCATTAGTGACTCTCCTTTAGTGCTGTGGTATAGCTCAGTAGTAAAGCATTTACCTAGCATACTGGTTTGGGATCTAACAAAACAGGCAGAATAAAAGAAAAGGAAAAAGAAAGAAAAAAAGAAAATGATGCTCCTGTTTAGCTGGATGTGGACGTGCGCACCTGTAATCAAGGCATTCAAGAGGGGAGGCAGGAAGATTACAAATGTGAGGCTAGCCTAGGCTAAACAGTTGAGACAGAAAACAGAAGAATCCTCCTTCTCTTTGCGCCCACAGGAAGCAGGCAGGACTGCTAGCTGTCTCATTGCTCAGCTATAATTTTTGTCCTTTTCCTTTTGTGGTGCTGAGGATCAAACCCATGGCTTTGAAGTGCTCTAGCACTCACAGCCCCACTTCAGCCCTGCCAATACTTTCTGATGATGTAATAAAGTATGCAGCTGTAATGCTGGCAGAACAGGATTACACTGCACACACCACAAGGCCAGACACTTACTTGAGTGAGTAATAAAATCTTAACTGTTTTCAAAAGCAAAGACCTGTAATCCATGGCCTCCAGGGAAGAGCTCTTCTTTTCAACTATTCTGTGAGACCACATGGAGGTCAATTTAGAAAAGAAGTCAAGATATCCACCAACTTGGGTCAGAGTGAGAGAAAGGCAAGGTTCAAGCAGCTGGATATGCCAAACTCAGAACAAAATGAGCCCCTCCGCCCCAGCAGAAAGAACTAATAATGAAGCAACCTCCAGTAGTGAGCTTCTTAACATAAAGGCAGATACCCAGAAACAAAAACTTCCTTCCAAAAAATAAAAATAAATGGAAAATGTCTTTTTAAAGTCAACGAATTAGCTTTTGTGGTGCATATAACTAGCATTATGAATTCCTTAGGTTTCACAATAGCTCATAAATACTTTTGTGGCTAATGATGATAAAATCTAACAAATTCTGGGCATTCACCATGAACTATCCTAAGATTTCTTATATACTTCCTTAGAAGCTTTGAGGAACTGAGGTGTGGAATATTCCAGGAATTACAATGCTAAGACCTGCAGGAATCAGAACCCGAATCCAAATGTCTGATTGTGAGGAGTGTTCTCTTAGTCAGTCAGCAGCACTGCTTCTAATGACACACAACCGAAGCCAGAAGGGTCAAGAAAGTCGTCCAGGCCAGCAGCAAGCTCAGGTCTGTCTGTACTGTCCCTTCCTGGCTCGTATATACTAACCCAGCAATGAACTCCTTATTGACTTAAAGTCAAAATTTCTGTTCAGTTTGAAGACCATTCTAAAGAGTTCTGGTTCCCTTAACCAGGTTAAGGGACAGAAAACAACTGCCACAAGCATAAAATTAGATACAGTGTAGCACAATGTACAAAATGGCAAGAAGGCAAGCTGTATGGCACTGTTTGTACTCAGCACCAGAGAGATGCCTTCCATCTTCCTGAAGTAGGTGGAATATGAAAATGATCAAGCCACAGAAAGTCTGACTAACTGCTGCGGCAAACGCTGCTTGAGGACCACACCTAAGCCTACATTCCCACAGTCTCCTGGCAGAAGGACTTGCACTGGAGGGCAAAGGTTGACAAGGCTCTCCTGTCTTTGGAATGTATACTCACACCACTAGGAGATTAGAGATATTTTCTGGTGGGTAAATAGTATGTATTATGGTCTTATTTGTTTAAAATAGTATAGAAGCTATGGCGACACATATCTTTCACCGGGTACGTGGGAGGCATAGGCAGGAGTAGTTTATGGATTTATGGCTAGCCTTGTCTAACAGAGTTCCAGATCTACATAGTGAAACCCTACCTCAAAACAAAACAAACAAAAAGGGTTAGAGGGGCTGGAGAAGACTGCTCAACAGTTCAGATCACTGGCTGCTCTTCTAGAGGACCTGGGTTCTGACCTCAGTGGGCACTGCGTGCACATGGTGCAGAGATACACATGCAGGAAAAATACCCAGACACATAGAAAATTATAAAATACTGTAGAGACTTTGCGTCTGTACCATTATAGATAAATATACTAAACAGGTAGAGAGAAAACATATGAACACAGTATTACAAAGATCTGGAGGTGATACTGGAAACCAGTAATCTCAGTAGTCCAGAGGCCAAAGCAGGAAGAGCATGGGCTGCAGGCCAGCTTGGAATACAGGGCAAGATTTTGCCTTAAACAAAACACAACAAGACCCTCTGCAAATACAAATTCTAAATATATAAAAAACATAGACAATTAAAAGGGAGATATGAAAACAGACTTAATCATAAACACTCTTGTCCCCCAAACCTGGCAACCTAGGTTTGATCTCTGAAAGCCACAGAAATGTGGAAGGAGAGAACCAAACTCCACAGACCTATTAACTTCCACTCAGGTGCTGTGCCATTCAGGTACCTCTCCAAATAATATAATAAAAAACAAATCAAAACAAAATTAAAAAAACCCTCAAATAGCCCTCAATGATCTGAATGATATTCAGCTTTACTCAAGTAGTGAGAGATATAATTAAAGCAAACTGGACTGTCAAAAACTGAAAAATCGAGTGTGAATTTCAGTTAGTAAAACCCCAGGGAAAGAGAAGTCACTCAAAGTGCTGACAGGAATGCCTATGCCCTTACGTAAGGAGGTCTGATGGTACCTAACCAAACGACACATACATGGCCTCTAATCTACCCCAGAAGGGAGCCTCGCCACACAGACACACAGAGTAATGGTAGTGTAGCTTAGGACTGGAGAGTACCGAAAACCTAAATGTCTGTATACAGGAGACTGACTGAGCAAGAGATGCTATTGCCATACAACAGACATTGTACAGCTGTGGGTTTTGGCTTGTTTTTCTTTTGGGACAGGGTCTCACTATGTAGTTCTGGCTGGCCTGGAACTTCCTATGCAGACCAAGTGTGTCTCAAATGTAGAGATCTACCTTCCTCTGTTTCCTGAGTGCTGGATGAGGAAAAAGAAGGTGTGCATAATCAACATGAAATGGTCCAGAATACAGTCTAGGTAGGCAAGCAGAACAAACACTAAATAGTCTACTAATTTATTACAGGTTACAAAGACTAGGAAATCATGTATATGGATCTTATTTATGCAAAATGAAGCAGAGGAAAGAAGAACCAGAAGGCTCCCAGACTGACCTGCTGGGTGAAGCAGACAGGGATATGATGATGATGAGAGAGAGAGAGAGAGAGAGAGAGAGAGAGAGAGAGAGAGAGAGAGAAAAGGAGGTTTGCTGTTGTACTGCTGTCTCATTCCCACCAGACCTCCTGGGGAACAAATTGTGATCTTCACTGGGAAGCTACAGAGTGGATTTGGCGTGACTATGAATACAAATAAATGGCCAACCATGTTTTGAAAATAACATCAATTCTATTTTAATATCATTCAAAGCCTCAAAGCAGTTTCTCTAGCCAGTTCCCTCTCTGAATTTTAATATTCTTTTGGTTAAAAACATAATAGGTAGATAAGAAAGGGTGGGGAAGCATAGTAAGGGAAAAATGGTGTCTTTAGTAGATTGAATAAAATTCTGGTAAGCTTCCTTTAAATTCTCACAGCATTATGGACTCCCAAGTGCTCTGTAATGATCTTCATCTCCACATTCTTATCTCCTTTATTTGGCACGTCTAATTTCCTCTGCATGAATGTCTTTGCTCATATGTCTGCATCTTAAATACCAAGAGCATATAAAAATAGTCATTTTAAATACCTAACACCTCTGGAATATTTCCACCCATGGGCACTTAAATATAGAACTCTTGTTCAGAGCGCTTGCACCATGATTCTGCTGGTTCTAATAGGCATCTGGGACACTGTGAGCACGCCTCCTTGTGGCTGGCACAGAACACTTCTTTTACTTTTTTGCACTTTTTCTTCTTTCTCCTTTTTTTCCTTTAAAAAATGTTTTTATTGGGGGGAGGGGGGCAATACTAGGGATTGAACCTAGGAATTTATGCATGCTAGGCATGTGCTCTACCATCAAGCTTTATCCCCAGTCTTAGACTATTTCATTTTTAATCAGAATTGAGTCATATTAAACTATACATCTATTGCTGGGTGGTGGCGCACACATTTAGTCCCAGCACTTGGGAGGCAGAGCCAGGCGGATCTCTGTGAGTTCAAGGCCAGCCTGGTCTACAGAGTGAGATCCAGGACAGGCACCAAAGCTACACGGAGAAACCCTGTCTCGAAAAACCAAACCAAACCAAAACAAACAACAAAAAACCAAAACCAACCAAACAAAAAAACACCCCCAAAAATATACATCTATTACTTGCTTATCTTAATTTTTCATTACATTTATTATTCATTTATTTATGTGTGTCTCTGTATGTGGCTTTCCACCATGTAGGGCCTAGGGATTAAACTCAGATCATCAAGCTGTGGTAAGCACTTTACCTGGTGAGGCATCTCATGGTTCCTGCTTACTTGATAATCTCTGAAAAACACGAGGAGCTCCTCACTCACACATAGATTATCTTTGGCTTTTTAAGCAGAGAGTAGTGATGATGCCTCTCCCTGGTGACACAGAAGGATTACACCACTGTGTGAATTAGTTCCTGGTCCCATGTAGAGCTGCTCCTTTGCGTCCAGAGAATACTCATTTAGTGTTTTAGAAGCAACAGCATCTCCACCTGCTGCTAGTGTTTCTAAACTGCAGCGGCAAACCTGTGAAGTTATCAATGAACTTCTCTTAACATACCAGTAGTTCCTAGGGATGGACTGTTTCTTTCTTTTTTTATGTGTCAGGACTCAGGCTGTTCATATATCAAGAAATGGACTAGGATTTCTAGTGGTTAGATAAAAGTCTAGCATTTCTCAGGAACTTGTGAAAAAGATTTTCCTTCCCCCAAAGGAGTCATTTCCCCTGCCTCTGGCAGAAGGGACATAAGGCTCCACTGACATGTCCCTGTGGTTAATTATCAAAGTCCATGCTGGCCTCCGGGCTCCTACAATCCCTAATCACAAGCACTTGTTATATATTTAAAAGTCAAAGCTACTTCTTTTTCTCTCTGTTCTTGACTCTTCCAAATACCTCTGTATATTTTCTCCCTCTTATTTACAATATAAACCTCCCCTCATAATGGAGCAGCTACTTTGGCAGTTTCCTTCCTGTGCCCTCTGACATACACTATGTAGCCTTAGCTAGCCTTGGACTCACGGCAATCCTCTAGCCTCAATACTCGGATAAGAGGCGCATGTTTCTACATCTGTCTAGGAAGACAGATCTTCCAGGAGAGGGTGTCAGATTTCCTAGTTATAGGTGGCTGTGAGCTGCCTGATGTGAGTGCTGGAAACTGAACCTGGGTTCTCTTCAAGAGCAACAAACATTCTAACTGTTGAAGCCTCTCTCCAGGGTCCAGGAGGTTAGACCCTGAGAGATTTGACAACCAAAGGTTAATAATAAAGCATAAATGCAACAGCTTTATGATACCCATTTATAAGAGGTCTATCATAATTTCATGTCTTCTTTAAAAACACTACATTTGTAATTTCTTGGAAATGTAACGTAATAGCTCTCTCAGGAAAAGATGAAGAGCAATGACTGTGGCCAGCTTATCCTACGTAACTCATATCTCTTGGCTTCAATTAGATCTTTTTATGAAGAAACTGTTGTCCTTACTTTTTTTTTTCCTGGCCCATAAGTATATGTTTCTTTAACTGATTTTTGTTTTGCTTTAACTGATTTTTGTTTTGTTTTTTTCAAGACAGGTTTTTTTTGTGTAACAGTGCTGGCTGTCTCAGAACTCACTCTGTAGCCCAGGCTGGCCTCGAACTCATGGAGATCCACCTGCCTCTGCCTCCCAAGTGCTGGGAGAAAGGCATGCATCACCACACCCGGTGAGTATGTGTTTCATGTAGCATGGCAAAATAGAGGCATTATCATCAAGGGACTAGAAAAAGTCTCCCTTTTACTATTATTTGCTATATTATGTTCCAAGGCAATAATTTACCCCTGCCCTTACATGTCTTTCTTTCTTCTTGTCTTGATTGCACAGGACTATTACATAGGACCATTGCTTGCCCAGATTTCTTCTCTAAACTTGCTAGTCTGAGACATGCTCAGATAGAGAATGTCGTCGTCGTCCCCCCCCCTCCCAACAGGGTTTCTTTGTGTAGCTTTGGAGCCTATCTTGGGACTTGCTCTGTAGACCAGGCTAGCCTTGAGCTCACAGAGATCCACCTGCCTCTGCCTCCCAAGTGCTAGGATTAAAGGCATGTGCCACCACCACCTAGCTAAACAATGTGTTCTTGTTTTTGAGACGGGATGTCATCTATAGCCCAGGGTGACCTAAAACTCACTATGTAGCACTGGTTGGCTTTGAGCACATAATCTTCCTGTTTCTGCCTCCAAGTCCAAGTGCTAGGAATACAGGGATATGCCACCAAACATGGCTTCTCACAGGATTAGTTTATGGAGAGACTGTTTCTTATGTGTGAACTAACAATGACTATCATACATTTTAATACACAGATTATGGACACCGATTTAAATATTTGGATAAAGCTGAGAGGCGGAGAGCACAATACAAAGAGGAGGTGAAGAGGACCAGGGAGACTGTGAGAGGAAGATGTTATTACTCAATTTATACTCTGAAAATTATAGCTTATATATAGGAGATATAATATAATAGGTCTACTATTTATTAACAAGTATAGAGCCAGGCAGCAGTGGCGTATGCCTTTAATCCCAGCACTTGGGAGGCAGAGCCAGGCAGATCTCTGTGAGTTCGAGACCAATCTGGTCTACAGAGGGAGATCCAGGACAGGCACCAAAACGTCACAGAAAAACCCTGTCTAGAAAAACCAAAACCAAAAAGAAAAAAAAAAGTATATAGAATACTAGTGAAATCTAATAATTAAAACAATTTTCTCCTAGGTAAATATGTATGTGATAATTGATTTTTAAAAGTAGAAATAATGTGTGGCAACTATGACAAAGAGCTGCTCAGAATGTTACCTAGTTTTGACTGGGAAATCTACTGATTGAAGTTCTTATCTTACATGTATGTAACGTGTTTCAGCAAGGACACACATGTGCCATGGCACGTGTATGGAGGTCAGAGCACAGCTCCCGGACCCACTTCTCTTCTCACCTAGGTTCCAGGAATCTAACATCAGGTTTGTGTAGCTAACTCCTCCCTGCTGAGCCATCTTGCCAGCCTAGACTGGCAAGCATTTTGATTCTTGGGGGAAGAAAGATGAAAGAAAAGTTCCTTATTTCCATACCAAAAGGAGAGAGCAAAACTGAAACCACAGCAGGAGTTGTCTGGGATGCAAGGTTTCCCTGACTTTTGGGACTTCAGGATGCTGTTTTACGATTATCTAATGAAATGGTTCTAGGAGAATTAGCCATCAAGAAACAAGTGTGGGCTTTTTTCAACTTAAAAAAAGACAGAACGTACATACTGCTTTACAACTGTTGGCTATCAGACTGGCTGTCTTCTTGAAGGTCTTTTCCAGGTAGTGGGCAAACCTTTCATTCTCATTTTCTTTCGACCCTAACTGAAGAAATTCACCTATCAAGAAGGAGAAGGGTTACTTGAGATATGGTTTTACTGTCTGGCCAAATACCAGGCTTGAACAAAACAGAAAAGTCAGAATAACTTACCACGCACCAAATCTTCAATAACTTGGCTGAAAAGAGATATAACAGCTGTGTTTCCAATCCGTGCCAGAGCTAAGGACGCTGTAGAAAGAATTAAATCTCCAGCAAGAACAGCCTGGAAAAAGGAGAAAAAAAATTGCAGATAAAAAGTTCCAGTTATATCAGTAGTTAAGTGCCTGCCTAGCACGCACAGGTTTGATCCCCAGGATATTAATGTGCCCAGAACAAATTATCAGTTATAAATCATGCAGTATATTATACAGTATAATCAAGTACATTATCTATACATGCACATTACTTTGCATATTTAAAGATATGCATCAGTACTACTTCTGTTACACAGGACACTATAGTTAACAAAAATTTTCACTCATAGAATGTTATTTTATTTTTTAAAAAGCCAGGCTGTCTTCCAACTTGTTATGTAGCCAAAGTGGACTTTGAACTGACCTTTCTGCTTCCCCTTCCTGAGTACTGAGATTATGGACAAACATCACCATACCCCACTCATGAGATGTTAGGGGTTGAATTTGGGGCTTTTTTTTATATGCCAAGCATGTGCTATACCAACAGAACTACATACCTGCCCAAATTAATAGAATTTTCAAAATAATCATTTTAGTATTTATCTGTTCTCTAAACTAGAATAGTGCATTTAGTATTTTTTGACCTTCTTTTCCATTTCTTTTTCTTTTTCTGGTTTTTCAAGACAGGGTTTCTTCGGGTAGTTTTGGTTCCTGTCCTGGATCTTGCTCTGTAGACCAGGCTGACCTCGAACTCACAGAGATCCACCTGGCTCTGCCTCCTGAGTGCTGGGATTAAAGGTGTGCGCCAACACTGCCTGGCATTACTCATCCTTTTATAAAATTCATTCCCATTAAAGCACAGTCAGCACATGAGACTACTGACAATCCAACAGGAGGGAACCAGATGCTTGAAGTGTGTGAAAAACCATGTAAGCGGACAGAGTTCTTCTCAGGTACTGTGGTTGTTCTCTATCATGTGAGCCTGCCAACAGAGGCACAGATGCAGGTGAATGTCTTCTGCCCAATCACAGAAGACCTACACAGCCTCCTTTCATTTGTTCAACTTCATTCTTCAACCCATAATTTATAAATCTTCAACTCAAAGTCCCTATTTTGCATGTTCCCTTCAAGCAATGCTAATAAAATGGGAAATATGTTTAAAAATAAACATACAGGGGCTGGAGAGATGGCTCAGCAGTTAAGAGCACTGGTTGATCTTTCAGAGGACCTGGTTTGATTGTCAGCACCCACATGGTGGCTTCTAAACACCTGTAAACCCACTACCAGGGGATCCAATGCCCTCTTCTGGCCTTCTTGTGCACCAGGCACACAAGTAGTGTGCATATCTACATGCAGGCAAAACACTCATACCCATCAAATAATAATTACATATGTATATATATTCACTATATCAAACATAAAAATTTCATCTATGTGTGTATGTGTGTGTGAACCAAATCTTATTAGGACCTCTTTTAAAAAGGTAATAAGTTTTGATGGTAGAACACTATTTCTGAGGTTTTTCTGTTTTGTGGTTTTTATTTGCTTTGACACTATTGAACATGCAGCAAATAACACATACTTATGGTGGGCTCAAGTGAATGTAGGCAATCTGAGTGCAACAGAAAAATGTAGGATTCCTCAAGAAACACCCATGAAAATTCCTTTCCTTATAACTAGAAGAAATTCTACATGAAGCAGTGAATAAGGAAAAACACTAAATTTGTTTTTGCTATCAAGTACTTTTACAGATACAACACAAACTTCTTTGAAATTTCAAAGACCACATTGAAACAAGTGTATTTTACAAATCTGAAAAGCAAATGCAATCCCATAAGTATGTGATTTGGTAAGAAAGATTTTCCAAAGCAACAATAAAAAGCCATCATACCTTTTTTTCACCCCAGATTTTATTAACTGTATGTTTTCCTCTTCGAGAACTTGCATCATCAATAACGTCATCATGAACCAGACTAGCAGTGTGGATCATTTCTGCAATTAAGGCTATGGAGCGTTGGCTGGCTTGCATATCTCTAATTAACAGAAAGCAATGCTTTTTTTAACAGACGCCTCCTAGAACCTTCTCAGCAATCATCTTGTGAAAACTGGATATCGGATCTAGGATAAAGAATTTTATTTCTCTAAGAGAAACTGTATAAAAATGTTGGCTGTCCTATAGAGCCATTTCTGTTATTTGGAGAACATTCTAATGATCTAGAGACCCAGCTATGACATTAGAATTTCCACTTAAAATATGGTAAGCATCTTAGAAGCCTGGACATTGGGTGGAAGAAAATCATCTTTCTGTCCAACAGAAGTGGTCTTGGTCAGATGTCTAAGTTTATAATCAGTTTACAGTTTGAGGGCTGGGACCAGTGAGTGGCCCAGGAGCTAAGCCTGAGAACCTGAGTTCAATCCACAGACCCCACAGGTGGAAGATAATTGAGTCCTGCAATGAACCTCCACATGCATACCTTAGGATGCATGTGCCCACACATAACACACACACAAATAAAAGTATTTTACAAAAAGTGGTTTTCATGGTATGGAGGTTTTTGTTTTTGTTTTTGATTAATGTATAGTGTTTTGCTTGCATGTATGCCTATGTACCACATGTGTGTCAGCCCAAAGTCAGAAGTGGATGTCAGATCCCCTGAAACTATAGTTATTGATGGTCGTAAGCTGCCATGTTAGTGTTGGGAATCGAACTCAGGTCCTCTACAAGAACAAGAAGTGCTCTGAACTGCTAAGCCATATCTTCTGCCTCAGTATGAAATGTTTTAAAGAATCAGATATCGGGGTTGGACACACACACACACACACACACACACACACACACACACACACACACGAAATAAACAAAATATATCTTAAAGAATCAAATGCCACTATGCACAAAGCTTTTACAACTATCTTGAATATGGCATGACCAATAACTTCCTTTTAACTCATCTTTAACTTTATAGGAATCTGAATTCATTTCTCCTCACAAATTACAGGATAAGAACTCTCAAGATGTACAGCAATGTGAACTTAACAATTAAAAAAGGGAATGCTCCAATTTCTTTTTTTCTGAACAGGGACTATGTTGAGCAGGCTAGATTCAAATTTTTAGACTTAAGCAATCTTCTTCCCTCAGTCCCAAGAAGCTGACTACAGGTGCACACCATTGACTTCTGGCTTCTTTTGAAGCAAGGTCATTATTATTTCACCATGTACAGGAATTGTAAAAAACTGAACTTCAATAAAATCAAACTGGAGAAATACATTGTTGTTTCTTTTTATACTAAAGCATGACATCTGATTCTTGTTCTAAGCAAATGTTTATCATAGGGTTGTATCTTCTGAGAGGAGGAAAGGGAGAGGCATAACAAATGGCTTTTCCTTTAAAGATTTCATCTGAACATCTGCGTAAGTAATGCTCATTCTAAGTCCTTAGGCTCAGCAGAAAGTCAGGACAAACAGACTCATGAAAATGACGCAGGCACTCTATACATAATAGCCAGCACGCAAGCATCTCCTGATCTTATCGAAGCAGGATTTTAAAGTGTGATGTTGTGGTGGTTCATCTCACCCAAAGCTTTAGAACTCAGTCTCAGCCTCCTCACTGCTTCCAGCCCCAACATCAACTATAAGGTACTGTTTATTATATATTAAATGTAGTTACATACTACTATATAAATTACTTTTATAAATAATAATTTATCTAATATTACATGTTATATATTAAATTTTACAATTCAAAATAGCAGTTTCAAGTATTTCCAGATCACAAGAGCCTCTTTCAGGGGAAAAAGTAAAGAAAAAGCAATAGCAGGTATAGACAAATCATCGCACAAAATCAGCCCAGCAAGGCTGCGGACAGCAGAGCTCACAGCAGGTATAGACAAATCATTGCACAAAATCAGCCCAGCAAGGCTGCGGACAGCAGAGCTCATAGCAGGTACAGACAAATCATCGCACAGAATCAGCCCAGCAAGGCTGCGGACAGCAGAGCTCACAGGGAAAGAAGGTCTGTGGTACGTGAAAGGCCTTGGGTTTGACCTCCAACACCAACACAAGACACTGCATCAGTGAAAGAGAAAAATCACTGTGCAGGTAGTTCTGAAGAGCTTGTGCTGAATCTATCAGTAGATCCCCCGACCTTTCGTTAGGAAACATACATATTATCTAGGTAAACTTACTAGGCTCTAGTTTCTTTGAGTTGATGCACAGAAAAATATATGTGTTTTATAGTTTTAAAATAGAAACACTTTTCTAAGACTATTACCTCAACTGAATTTCAGTCTAACAAAATACATATTCTTTACTCATTAGTGGTAGAATTTACCTCTAAACAACTGTTAAGGCCTTTGACCTTTGCCATGTATTCCCAAGTTGGGCACCATTTCATTATTACAAGCTATGTCAACAAACAGGGCTCCTATTGGAAGGATGAAATCATGAACACTTAACAAGAAGCCAGCATTTAATATTTGAAATTTGAGGATATGAAAACAAAGATTTTTTGAAATATTTTGAACTGGGTGATATATTTATGTAAGCCCCAAACCTGGGAACTGAGGCAGGAATATAATGAGTTTGAGACCAAACTGTTTCAAAAAACAGTCTTTCAAGGTACTAGGTTTTTAGACTAGAACTTTATGTATGCTAGGCAAGTGCTCTCCCACTGAGCGATATCCCCCGCTCGCAAAAATTATCTGAAACTATAAAGACTAGACAGCACATATATTAAGTGCCGTTCTGAATGGTTACATTGCTGATTTAATCAGAATTCTGGCTTAGGGTGTAACCTGGCACTGTAACATAAGCTCTACATGAGAACACATGTCATAACTGTATCCTTTCCCCTATCCAATTGCATTATTGTTTTTTAGCTTCTATCTGGAAATTATGGCCACTGCTTACCCTGAATGAAGCATAATGATGGACCGATGACAATAATTTACAGACTACCAAAAAAGTTATCACTATCTTTAAGATGAAATCTTTAAAGTGCCAAGCTGAGTCATGCCTTGGGAAAGCTGGGTATGGTTCCTATTTCCTGCTGTGAAATAGGTGTCACACCTTCCCAGTTTCTGGAAGAGGTGGCAGATAACGTAGCATGGGAAACAGAGGTCCCTTGTCTTGAAACCTGGCTACACCCTCCATATGCAATGACTCAGTAAACCCGTCAGGACTCTTTCTCTTCATTAAAATATAAAAAAAAATACAATGAATTTTAAACATAGAAGTAAAATACAATGATTCACATATAAACCCTTCACTTAGCTTACATATGACTTTGTCTGGTTTTATATTTTTTAGATATAGGGTCTCGCTATGTTTTCCAGGTTGACTTTGAACTCATAGGTTTAAGCAATCCTCCTACCTCAGTCCTCTAACAGCTAAGACTAAAGACATGTGCCATTGAGAAACATTAGAAAATGTTTCCCGTATTCATATATTAATACAGTATGTGATGTCTTAAGTAGATTACAAGGAAACCTACAGTGTGTGTATGTGGGAGAACATTGGTGGCATCAATAGCAAAGGAGTTTCAAGTGAGGCATGATGGTATACCCTTGGAATCCTAGTAGTTAGCATTTAGGAAGCTTAAGAAGCTAAATACAAGACCCTCTTTAAAAAGAAAAGTGTCTTCAATACAAGGGTATAGGAAGGATGCCTTCAAACTTGACCTTTTGGCCCATTATCCTTGGTCATACAACATGTGTCCAATGGTTCAATAGTGGCAAATGTTGTCCAGTATAACCAACTGATTCCTGAGTGGATTTGAAGTCCACTCCACAGAGGAAATTCACATGTGGCACTAAAAATCCAGTCAAAGACTGTGGTTGGGGAGGTCATAGGTACCACTGGAGGAACTATTGCTGCTTTGCTAAGTGGACACAACAGGTCTGTCGAATTCCTGTCTAAGTAACTGCATATGCCCACTGGATAGTACTACTGTCAGCTTCAGTCAGAAAGGCTTCTTTCTGCTGTGAGCAGTAGGAACTGCAAAGATCCATAACTGGTCAATGTGATGAGAACAAACAGCTGGTGAAAGCTCCGCCCTAAAAGGGACATCTACATCACAAGCGCTAAGCCTCAGGGAACATCACTTGAGGAAGAGTTAAAAGGAGGGGCTAGTTTGGGATTGCTAATTTCTTGGTATGATGTGAATATCGCACTCTTGAATTTACAACTGTAATTACCTGCACAAGAACGAGCCTCTCAACATCCTGTCATGGAGGCAATTGATGGGATGAGGCCCCACCCCTTCCTGAGGATCTATGGTCAGTTAATGATTGCTTGGGGAGGGAGAGACATCTTCAGTGGTGTAGATGTTGATAAAATACTCACGCTCCTGTAAGCAAACCTAATGGTAATCACTGGGTAATCTAAAGCAAAACCAGAAGGGCAGGAAAGCAGATGGAGGGCTGGGAAGAGGGCTAGTGGGGACCAGGAAAGGTAATGGGGGAGATTTGAATTTGATAGAAATATATTAAACCTATGAACATGTGATAATAAGACCCGTTGTTATGTATATGTATACTCAATATATGCTAATAAAACATTTTGAAGAAAGAGGTGGGGGAGATTAAAAGCATGCCAGCGGGTAGAGAATCACTTCAGTGCACATCACAGTAGGAGTCAGGCCCACATGGCTGGCACTATCTCTGTACTGTCTCTGTCTCTCAGAAGCTCTCCTTATCAGCACCAGGCAATGAAGGCACAGCTCAAATATCCCCAAACTAAACTTAATTTTTTTTTTTTGGTTTTTTGAGTCAAGGTTTCTCTGTGTAGCTTTGGTGCCTGTCCTGGAACTTACTCTGTAGACCAGGCTGGCCTGGAACTCACAGAGATTCACCTGCTTCTGCCTCCCAAGTGCTGGGATTAAAGGCGTGCCCACCACCGCCCGGCCTCCCAAACTAAATTTACTGCAATGCCCTCTCTGTGTTACATTCTCCTATGTTTTCTGCAACCAACACTTTACAAAATTTCAAGAGAAAAATAAAAATTTCAACTACAGGGAAAAATGGCTTAAAATTTTTTTCAACACATTTATTTAGTTTATATGGGAGGGGGAGTTCACATGCCATGGTGCTTATGTGGAGGTCAAAGGATAACCCAAGGGAATCAGCTTCCTCTATTCACCATGTGGGTCCTAGGGATTGAATCCAGGCCATTAGGACTTGGAGAACACCAAGACATCTCACTGGCCAGGGAATAATGATTTTAGATAGTGGAGAAAATGCTCTTTCCCATACTATATCTAAAATTAATAAACTGTCTTATGTATTTATTTAAAGAAATTCATAAACAATTTCTCTAGAATAGTAATCTTCACCTCAAAAGTAATTTTTCATTTAAAAAGTTACATTTACTCTTCTTATTTTGTATTTTATTCTGTGTGTATATATTTGTACCATGTGCATGCAGTACTTGCAGGAGTCAGAAGAGGAAGATCCCCTGGAATTGGTATTAACAGACAATGTGAGCCACCATGCAGCAGCTGGGAACCAAACTGGGGTCCTCTGCAAGAGCACCAAGTGCTCGTAATTGCTCAGGCATCTCTCCAGCCCCGAGAAGGTATTTGGCAAGGACAGTGCTGGTTGCTATCACTTGGAAGAGTGTTTATCAGACAGAAGCCACAATGCACAGGAAGCATCAGAGCTGCTGACAACATGCCTGATGTGTATGTTCAATACCCAGCATCACCACCCCTACTCCCCACAAAAAAAAAAAAAAAAAAAAAAAAAAAGGTGGTAAGTAGACAGCAGAATGTGGGTATGATCAAACACAGGACCAGAGGAGAATAAGAAAAAGGTCTGGCCATGTAAGGCAATGGGAAACTCTTTTCCTCTTACTGTTTCCTTTAATACTAATATGTATGTTTTAAAATTTTATCTATGCTCAAGATTTGAGAGCTATCAGTTGTTTTCTTTAACCATTTCTTCTGCACAATGAAGGTCACAAGAAAGCATTCAATCCAAGGTGTATGCATGCACTGCCCATGATAATAGCACAGAATAACACTAGAACAAGCTTTGGGCTAACTGCCTATGTTTATAATTGTTAAGTGAATAGCTACGTTGCTGTGGGATGTTCTGTATGGCAAATGTGTTGCTAATAAAACACTGATTGGCCAGTGGCTAGGCAGGAAGTATAGGCGGGACTAACAGAGAGAATAAAAAGAGCAGGAAGGTGGAAGGAGACGCTGCCAGATGCCGCCAGGACAAGCAGCCTGTAAAGATGCCGGTAAGCCACGAGCCATGTGGCAAGGAACAGAATTATAGAAATGGATTAATTTAAGATATAAGGACAGTTAGCAAGAAGCCTGCCACGGCCATACAGTTTGTAAGCAATATAAGTCTCTGTGTTTACTTGGTTGGGTTTGAGCGGCTGTGGGACTGGCAGGTGAAAGAGATTTATCCTGACTGTGGGCCAGGCAGGAAAACTCTAGCTACACTACGTATCTTGGGATTCTTTACTTTCTAATGGGGAAATAAACTGGCTTTCAAATGTTTCTAATATATTTATTTGCAACTCAAGTTTTCTGCTGTGGACATCTAAAAGTCAGAAAAAGAAGATGCTCATTTAGTGAGTCAGTCAGAATCTACACATGGTTTAGTGAATTCTTAGAAGCTGCTTCTTAAATGAGCAATTGATTAATAACTTTATGAAGGACAACTTTCCAAATAGAAGTGAACAACAAAAGCATGGAATAAAGTAACTCACCGGGAGTTATTGTAATGAATATTACATGCTCGGGCCATTAGCACCACAATAATCGGTCTAAAGGCTTTTCCTTTGCCATCGAAGTAGTATTCGGACATGTCCTTCAATTCTTTGGTGGAGATGCACAGTTCCTGAAATATAGTTTGTTCATGTTAGCATGGCATTACAGACACACAGACAGGATTTTTGTTTTCTTCAAAACTTCAGTTTTATTTTAGTGTACCCATTTCAATTGAGAAAATCAACCCAAAAATAATGTGTGGCTTTGCCCCAAGTGGTGTGGTGTCAGTATTAGGGCAGGGATTGCCATCTGCCCCATGACAGCTAGTGACAGCAGGACAAGGAAAGGAACAGAGGGCTAGGAAGCAACTTGGAAGGCAGAGGACAATGTGAAGTGTGGGAGCCTAGGAAGCAGAGCAGGAGTATCCTGGATAGGGAGTCAGCAGACAAGAAGACAGCTAGGACAGAGCACGGATCAGTAAGTCTGTCTGAGCCTAATTTAGCAGAAGATACTTCAAAGGTTCATAGAAGAAATGTAGAGAAGGCATCGGTTGCTTGACTGTGGGGAATTTTCTATTGAGGTGGGAGACAATTTATTATCATCATTTGAGTTATGTCCTTGCTGTGAAGCCCTGGATGGCCTGGAATCCAAGACCTTCCTGCTTCTGCCTACCAAGTGCTGGATAATAAGACTGTACCACCACACCTAATGGAGACAAACAGTTTAAAAATATAGCATAATCCCACACGCAGGCCCAGGGCAGACTGCCCTGGGCTCCAGGGAAGAAGCATGTTCCTGCCCAGTGCCATGACGGACTGAGTGGGGCAAAGAGACCCACAAGCAGGCCCATCCCTGGCTTTGAGGAGGAACACAGGCAGATGGGACATTGTTATGGTGAGCAAATGTACATGTGTTATGGGAGAGGGAGGGAGGGAGAGGGAGAGAGAGGGAGAGAGAGGGAGGGAGGGAGGGAGGGAGAGGGAGAGAGAGGCATATCTGGGCTGACGTGGGTGGCTTGATTACCACTAGTGACATGGTGATATCTGGGCCTGGGCTGCTGCCAGGGCCCATGCCTTGGTTCATGGCCCTGGTCTGTGTTGATGTCCTAGGTCTTTGATACCACCAAAGGCAGAGAGGACAGGGCTGTACAGAGTTGACCCCACTCCTCACTGGCTGCAACACTAGGGACAACTGGTCCTGACCCCCTCCAGCGGAAGCACTCCCCTGAGCTGACCCTGTTCACAGGGGCATAGGCGAGCTGGCACTGTGGGTGTGAGAATGGGAGAGCAGGCCGTGCCCCTCTTGTCTCCCGTGTGGCAGCGTGGGCGAGGGAAAGATGCCCTGCCCTCCCCTCTTCCTCCTGCAACCCTCGGGAAAGCAGGCTCTATTGACAGGGGTATGGTGAGCTGGCCTTGAGGACATGGCGCAGGAGCCTGGCACAGTCCTCCATCTGCCATATGGTGGCATGGGCAGGGAAGAGATGCCTCCCCCATCAGTGCCTGAGGCAGGTGGGAGAACTGGTCCTGCTTCCAAGCAGCAGCAACACTGGGGAGAACAGGCCCTGCACCTCGCCATGGAAAGCACAATAGAGCCAACCCTGTTGGTGGTGGTATGGATGAGCCAGCCCTGAAGCTGTAAGCATGGCAGTGCTGTCCCCACTACTCATCGTCATGTGGCAGCAGCGGCAGGGGAGAGGACCACCCCCTTCCACCTCAGGTGAGAGAGCTGTCCCTTCCCTTCATCAGCTGCGGCACTTGGATGAGTGGCCCCTATACCTCAACTGGGCAACACAGTAGAGCTGGCCCAGAAGTGTAGGTGTGGGAGAACCGACTGTGAAGACATGAAAGCAGGAGAACTGGCCCTACCCCTTGCTCATTGCTGCAAGGGGTAAACTAGCCAGGGCAATGCTGGAGAACTCACCCTGGTGGTGAAGACAGGGGAGAGCTGGTGGGCTGACCAACCCTGCAACTACCCAGGCCCAGAACCAGGGTTAAGTGTTGGCCCACTCCAGTATCTACCCCATCTGTGATCTGCTGGAGCACAGGTCTGGGTGGGGGTAAGTCTTGTGGACCCAGGGCTGCAGGATCTCCACGACACAAGGCAGCAATGGGATGTCCAAGAAGAGTCCCAGTGAGGACACAGTGTCGATAGTGTAGCAGAGACCAGGGCCTCGATCCACACCAATGATTCTTTGCAATGAGTGCCTGCGTATAAAGATGTACGGATAAAGGAGCTTACTGCATAACTCTCTGTGTCACACTGTAGCTTCCATGACAAGATTTTCCCTATCTTCCTTTTTTTCTTCTCTTTTTTCCCTTTTTGATCTTAATTTTATTTATTTATTTTATTTTGGGGGGGAAGTTGCAGTAGCAGAGGGCGGATGATACGAGGGAATAGAAGATGGGTGGGATGGGGTGCATGTTGTGAAAGACACAAAGAATAAATAAAAAAGAAAGTTAAAAAATGTTTGGATACCAGCTTTTGCCAACGGGACATGTTTATGATACACCATCGTATTTTACCCTATTATGAGATGGTATGCTTCGAGCTCCTTCTGGACTTAAAATGAGGAGGAGAAGGGATAATTGATCCTTCCCAGCAATGCAACAAAATGTGCTTTATATGGCTTTATTTTGAAATCTTTAAATATATGATTATGAAGTAAAAGAAATATATAGAATATTTTTAAAGTCCCAAAGAAATTAGGAATTGAAGGAACATACATCAATATAATGTTTACAAAACAGAAATAGTCACTAACATTACTCAAATAGGGAAAAACTCAAAAACGATTCTTCTAAAGGCAGAAGAGACAAGGGTATTTACTTTTCTCATCCTTATTCAACACCGTGCTTGAAGTCTTAGCTAGATAAGTAAGATGAGAAAAATAAAAGGGACACAAATTGAAAAGGAAAAAGCCAAATTATCCCTATAGTTCACATGATCCTATATACAAGACCCTTAAGACAACTCAGAAATGATAAAACACTTTCAACACAGTAATAAACCTGACCAAGGAAGGGAAAGACCTCTACAGTGAAAGGTTTTTTTTTTTTTTTTTTTTTTTTTGGTTTTTCGAGACAGGGTTTCTCTGTGTAGCTTTGTGCCTTTCCTGGAGCTCACTTGGTAGCCCAGGCTGGCCTCGAACTCACAGAGATCCGCCTGCCTCTGCTTCCCGAGTGCTGGGATTAAAGGCGTGCGCCACCAACGCCCGGCCAGTGAAAGTTTTATAGCAATAAAATAGACACTAGAAGATGGAAGAATCATTCATGGATAGTGAAAATGGCTATATATGAAAAAGCTATCTATAGATTCAAAGCAATTGTGCTCAAAATTCTAATGACATTCATTTTTAGAATTATATTGGTTTATGTATTTAACGAGTACTGAGCATGCACATGCATGCCATAATAAATGTGCAGCTAGAGGACAGCCTGTAGGAGTTGGTTTTCTCCTTCCACCAAGTAGTTCCTGGGGGAATCCAACAAGTCAGGTTGTCAAGCTTGGCTGAAAGTGCCCTCACCCACTGGTCCTCTAATGACATTTTTAATGGAAGTAGAAAAACAACCTTAAAATTCATACATAAGCACAAAAGATCTCAGAGAGTCAAAGCAATCCTGAGTCAAGAACAATGATCTCAAATTACACAACAGAGCCATAGTAACAAATCACGGCACTTGGCACAAAAATAGACACTTAGATAAGTGGAATAGAATAAAGAATCCAGAATCAAACCCACAATACTACAGAAACCTAATTTTTAACAAAAATGTCCAAAACACATATTGGAAAATAAAAACCCCTTCAACAAATAGTGCTGGGACAATGGACATACATGTGTAGAAGGATAAAACTAGATCCCTGATTTTTACTCCCTACAAAAGTCAACCAATGGATCAAACATCTTAATGTAAAACCTGAAACTGCAAAACTGAAAATATACAGAAAATACTTCAAGATACAGACATAATCAGAGACTCTCGTTAGAACTTGTTACTTGGAAAATGATATCAAGAACTGACATACGGGATTGCATCAAATTAAAAAGCTGCACACCATAGGGAACAAATGAGTGAAAAGATAGCCTACAGAATGGGAGGAAAGTTCACTAGCTGTAGATCTGACAGAGGATTAATATGCAGCACATATAAAGAACTCAAAATATCAAATACCCAGACAATGCAAATGAATACACAGACTACAAAGGGCCAAAAATACATGAAAAAGAATTCAACATCCTTAGCTCTCAGGGAAATGCAAACTAAAACTGCTTTGAGGTTCCACTCCACCCTAATCAGAATAGCTAACAAATAACAAATGCTTGTGAGGATGTGTGTTTGTATGCAAAATAATGTGTTTGTATGCACTGTTGGTAGGAATGTAAAGTGGTCTAACTACTATAGAAATTAGTATGAAAGTACCCCCAAAACAAACAAACAAACAAACAAACAAACAAACAATCTACAAGTCAAACTTCCACGTGATCCAGTCATAGGACTCCTGGGTATATATCTGAAGAACTCTAAGTCAACATACACAGAGATACTTTATGTCCATGTTACTGCAGCACCATTCACAACAGTCAAGTTATGGAACTAGGCTTTGTGTCCATCAAGAGAAGAACGAACCAAGGGAAGGTGGTATACATATACTATGGACTTCTATTCAGCCTTAAAGAAAGAAATTATGTCATTTAGTAGAACATAGATACAACTGTGATCACCTTATGAAGTGAAATAAACCAGATTCAGAAAGACAAAGATCATGTTTTCTCTTATGTGGATCCTAATTTTTAAAAAATAAACACATGAAACTATTTAGAACAGCAGGAAGAAGGAAGAGAAAGGAGAAAGGAATAAAATGAATATGGCCAAAATTAATGATGTATTTGGAAAAAGAATATATAAAATTTTGGGGGAGACAGAGAGTAGAGCTAAGTGGAAGGGGGAAGACAAGTAAAGATATGAGCAATGCAGATTATACACATGTATGAAAATATAATAATGCCAATTTTTTACAAACAATATTCAATAAAGCATAGGGATGAAAATAAGTTGTATATGATGATGCATGCTTATAACTCTATAATTCTAACCCTTGGGAGGCTGAAGAAGGATGGCTATGAGTTCAAGGACAAGCAAGACTCTGCCTCAAAACAAAAACAAAAACAAAATAAATAAAGATTGATTCAGTGGGTAACACATTGGTAATTTATCAAAAGTCCAGAAAAAGGAAGAGATTAGTGTAGGGCAGAAAATGTGAATACTGCATGGAGATGAGCATCAAGAAACATTGGCTGAGTTTGATTTGTGAAGAACAGAGAGTGCTCTCCATGGTTGTGTACTTGTTGTATCTGCCACTCAAGGAGCATACAGCTTTAATCAGAGCCACACCAAACTAAGGAGCATAATTACTAATTTGCTAGTGCAGAGATAAAGGCACAGTCACAAAGATAAGCACGACAACCCTTGCCCACAAGGAGCCCAGAGTCTAGATAGGGATGAGGAGCAGATCACTAACTACAGTTAATACGCTACAGTATAATGGGAGCATCAATAGAGGTAAAGAAAGCTACTCTGGGAGCACAAGGAAAGGCTGGCTCAGGCTAAGGGGAGATTAAAAGGGAAAGAGAAGGGAGGAGACAGAGTGGCCTGGAGCCTGACAGGGTCTGAAGGCAAGACATAGGCTAGAAGGTCATGGAAGGAAAGGATAAGGCTCCAAGGATTCTTCTGATCCCTCCCATAATCGGGATATCAGGAACAAAAAAAAAAAAAACTACATATGGGACGAGAAGAGCATTCCAGACATATTAAGTTAGACATAGTCATGGCTACTTTATGGAGTAATCTGCTAAGTAGTTAGCTATATACGTTTAGAAGAGACAATTCAACCTGGAGTAGAGATATTTGGGGGATTAAAAATGGAAATGAATATATAGAGAATATGAGGGCATGCGTGTGTGCGTGAGAATTCCAAACAACAGCACAGTTAAAGGGGTCAAGGTAGAAGAGATAAAAGAGGAACACACAAATAAACTGAGGATGACCTAAAGACTGAGTGACTCAGGAAAACATGGAAGCTAAAGGAACAGTTTCTTTCCAGGAAGGAAAATGGTAACTAGTGTCCAGTGTTGAAGTATGTTAAGGCAGAAGAAAGCAGAAAGCATCCGCTGCACTCAGTAAGAGGAAGCTCCCAGGACCTGGAAAGGAAGACACAGGCAGTGGTGGGGCAATGAGAAGGGGCAAGAGTGAACCAGAGGGTTCAGAATACTATGATGGCAAGGAAGGAGGCAGACACAAGGTTAGGGCAGTCCTGAAAAGAGGAATGGGCTGGGTGTGGCCGTGCATGTCAATAATCCCAGCATTTTGGGGCAGAAGGATGGTGAATATAAGGCCATCTTGACACACAGGAAGTTAAAGGTCTGCCTAGTGGTGTCATAGTGACAGCTTACCTTAATTAAATAAGTAAGCAAACAAAAGATGAAAGCTCTAATCCGAGCATTCCGAAGGCAGAGGCAAGAGGGTCACGATTTCAAGGCCAGTTTGGACTACACAGTGAGTCTCTGTCTCAAAATGAAAAACTACTCTAGGCCTTGGGATACAGCTCAGTGGTAGAACATTTGCCTAGCATGTACAAAGTTCTCCATTACTCTGCTATACTGTTGTAAGGCATTAGGCCAGAATCTTTGAGAAAAGATGATAAATGGTGTATGAACATTTTAGAGCAGGATTTTATTCATTTATTTTTTTTTAAATTTGTGTATGCACACCAGACAACAACTTTGGGTGTCATTCACCTTTCCATTTTTGAGACAGAATCTCTTACTAGCCTGGAGCACACCAAGCAGGATTGGCTGGCTGGCCAGTGAGTCCCAAGGATATAGCTATCTCCATTCCGTCACTACTATGACAAACGTGTGCCACTACGCCCAGCTTTTCTATGTGGTGTGGGGGCTCAAACCCAGGTCCTTATGCTTGCAGCCACCTCTGCAGCCCTACTTGAACATTCTCTTTCACTGCATAATTCACACCAGTGTTAGCAGCCTGTGGACAGAGGCTAGGCAATGGACTAAGGTCATGGTTTGCTTTGGCATCCGACATTATGAGAGGCCCAGGAGGACAGGCTTGCCATAATCCAATTCACACACTGAAAAGGGTTAGAAAATCCACATGATGAGTTGAATGAAGAAAGTCATATTTGGAGTAGCTTAGCAATGACATTCAGAACTAGATACTGCAGACAGTCACTGAAGTCACTTTATACACACACATAAAGAAGGAAGGTTAGATGGCTCACTGAACAAGCATGTGCTTCCTGTACCTATTTTCTTAAGTTCTCCAACTCTGCAATAACATCTTTCTACACAGTAACATGGACTGCACCCTCCATACTGCCTAGCACCAGGCTGCACATAGTTGTTGCTGAGGTAACATCTGAAACCTGATATATGCAAACTGAGTGGGCAATGGCATAATTTTTTTTTTCATTTGCTTGTTATTTGATATAGGGTCTCATATAGAAGAAGTCTAGCCTAGCTTGGAACTCACTATGTTACCCTGACTAAAATTGAACTTGCAGTGGTCCTCCTGCCTCAGCTTCCCAAGTGCTGGGATTACAAGTGTGAGCCGCCATGAAATGGCTGTATGGTTTGCTTGTAATTCTAAAATATTACCAGGGTTCAGTAACACAAAACACTTACCTTCCTAATGTCTTCATACAGACCTTTCAAGTCTCTCCAGCCCAGTTTAAAAGGATCAGCAAATTTCTCACCACTCTGTATCTGACTACAACAGCACACGGCTGGTGTCCTTTGATGAAACCTGAGGTGAGTGAAAATGCACATGACTCCATTTTTAAGTATTATATACACATGCATATTCATATGGTGGACTTGCTAGAAGAAATCAAACATGAATCTGAAAAGGTCATCATAATTTAGAAACACACAGAATCCTCATCTTGTTAAACAATACATTAATAGGTCATTTTAATGAACAGGACCTCGAGAGCCAAAAGAGAAAGACTACATTATGTTCATTGTATTCTGAGTAGAACTCAAATTTTACTATATTCATATTTTTTGAAATGGCAGAGATCATATAAAGCAAACTATCATGTCTTTTACTTAAACACATTAATCTGTTGGCTAAGAAAAATTAGAAGTTTCCTAGCAGTGATGCTCTTTGTAGCTCTAATATGAATTATAAACTTACTGTGATATACTATGCACATTTGGGAAGGCAGGTGTTAAAGTCTTCACTAGGTTAAAATAGGGCACCTGTAAAACAAAAGCATAAAAAATGATAAGAATATTCCTCTAAAACGTGTTCATAACAACTACTCCCATAACTCGCAACAACTGTGATCGTTTAGTCAGCCATTTACAAGAGGTTGTACAAGCCTTAAGAGAAAAAGGGCAGTTAGAAGTTCCCTTCCTGGATTACGAAGGTAATACATGTCCTAGCAGAACACAGGAATCAGACTAAAGCAGGAGTCAGTCCTGGTGTTGCAGGCTTGTAATCCCAGCTACTCAGGAAGCTGAGGTAGAAGGATCTCAAGTTCGAGGTTGGTCTGGACAACAGTGAGTTCAAGGTCATCCTGAGCAACTTTTAGTGAGACCCTATCCAAAAAAAAAAAAAAAACCAAAAAAACCTCTGCAACAAAACATCCATTCTTCTAAAAGCTGGGTCATATTTATTCCTAAACCAGAAGAGTAGCAGCAAAACAATTCCTTCCGTTTAACTAAGCCTGGTCACAGAACAGGGAAAACTGGAGTATCTTTTAAATTCTCAAAACACACAGATGCCAAAAGCTAATGGGGGATGGTTAGGAAAAGATTTTAACATTACGGAAGGAATTGACATTTACACAAAAGCTGCCTATATTAAGCTATTGTTATTACACATATTTGGATATAGTGCTTCTGGGTAAGTAATGTTTAATAAACAAATGGACTGGGAGTACAGCCCAATGGTAGAATATGTGTTTTGCACAACACAGACAAACCACCACCAACCTCAGGGGCATTTTGATAATATAATCAAAGATCCAGCAATCACCCGGGCATGGAAGGGTACACCTGTAAACCACGCACTTGGAGGCCAGGGGAGCATGTGGACCACAAGTTCAAGGTCAGCCTGGGATACTTAGAAAGACTCAGAGAGAATATCAAAGAATTACAGTAGACCACCTCTAAACAATTCAGAGATGGTAACAAATACTGAGTCTAACAATATCACTATTCTTTAAAGATTTTTTTTTTAGATTTATTTTTATCTTATGTGTGTGAGTGTTTAGTCTGCATGTATGCATTACAGTTTACAAAGTTATATAGGGATATAATAAATTTGAGTCACAGGCATAGGAACATCTGATGTTGGTATTTCCCAACAAATAAATGCCTGAGGACTTCCTCAATTTCCAGAGAATAGTTAGGGTAAATGATGTTCCCATACCTCAGACGTTGTTTTTCTGAAGACAAAGGTTATGTTTTATATAACCCTGAACATGCTGGGCTGTGAAGCAGGTTTTTCTTCTGAACTGTAAACTCTTAACTGTTATCAAAGGAGCTAAGATAATAAAAACGAACCTTGTCATGCATATTACATTCAAGTGCTCGGCTGCCTTGAGTTCCCGGGTTTCCCACTTTGGTTCTCCTGGAATTAATCAGGAGGCAGCTTGGCTAACTTCTCCCAGTGTGTCTATGCACCACATATGTGCAGTGCTGAGGAGGCCAGAAGAGGGTGTTGGAAGTCC
Source organism: Peromyscus nudipes (assembly GCA_902168325.1). Lineage (NCBI taxonomy): Eukaryota > Metazoa > Chordata > Mammalia > Rodentia > Cricetidae > Peromyscus > Peromyscus nudipes. The sequence continues at coordinate 3,883 of CABHPH010152530.1, read as the reverse complement.
TTGGAACCCTTTGGAACTGGAATTACAGGCCATGTGGATGTTGGGAATTGAACCCAGACCCTTTGGAATAGTGGTCAGTGCTCTTAAGCACTGAGCCATCTCTCTAGCCCCATATATTACTATTCTTAATGACAGGATAAAAGCATTTTAAAAACTATTAACTATTTACTAATCTAATCTGGTAAAGGCTTTTATATAAAGTGTGTGAAGAAAGCTTCTTGACAGAAAGAATGAATGTGAAAATAAAACGTGTGCTTCTTAAAGTCTTATGTTTTAAAGCCATTTTTTGTTTGTTTTGAGACAGGGTCTCACTATGTATCCCAGGCTGGCCTTGAACTCACAGGTTTGCTGAGACTAAAGGCATATCCACACCTGGCCACAACCACCTTTTTAAAGTTATATTTATTCATTTATTTTGTGTGTAAATCTGTGTGTGCATATGCACAGGCCACGGCAGATGTGTGGGGGTCAGACAACAACTTGAGGGAGTCAGTTCTGTCCTTCCACCATGAGGATCAAACTCAGGTGGTCAGGCTTGGCAACTGGACACCTTTACCCAGAGTTACCTAATCAGCCCACTTATTTTTAAAGTTAGAAAACTTAGATTCCAGAAAAGTCAAGCCTGAAGAACTGACCTACAAGCATGACTGCAGTTATAAGCAAGAAGTAACCTCAGAACTGTATGCACTGTCATCTCATCAAAAACCTCTACGTAAGCACAGACACAGAAGAGGGTTTAGAAACATGTAAGCCAGTGTTTAGAGCAGTTATTTTGAACCAAACAAGGTTGTGTGTATGTGTGTTGTGTGTAGGGTCTTGCTTTAGTTACTTATTTTTAGTATTTATTTTCTGATTTTGCTTGAATGAACATATATTGCTTTACCTATATTAAAAGAACAGAAAATGCTGACTTAGCCAAACAGCAGCCAAGCAAATTGAGGTCTGTTGTTTCCACTACAGCATTCTAGCTATTCATTATATCTAAGTCATGAAGAGCATTTATGACCTACAGGTAGCTGTAATGTCCCAAAAACATAGCAATAGTTCTCTATCTTGTTTTATCATTATAGAACAGCCCACACCCCCCGCCCCCCCTTTCTGGGATAGAGGTTTTGATATGTTGCACAAGCTGGTTATGTGCTATATGCAGCACAAGCATCATTCTGCCTAGCAAGTGACATCTTGATGGCAGAGTTACAACTATTCAGTTTAAGACCTCAAGACATTCCTCTAAACTGGTATAAAATGTTAAAATTGCATGATTAATGCAGGGTATCCTTTGCCAATAGGTAGCTTAAAGACTGTTAGTTGTATAGTCTTTAGAGAACAGAGTTTGGTGTAAATAACAAAAGTTTCTGGCTGGGTTACTTTGTGACATCTTTCTATCCACAATTACTCACAAAAAGATGCTGAATCTTAGAGAGCAGAGTATTGTAAACTACTCAGCTGGGAATACAATATACAGCATACATTTATTTTTATTTACTTTGCACTAAGACAAGTGTTCTACTGTAAATAGATGTTTCCTGTCCCGACCACCTGGTCCCAAATAACCAACTCAGAGGCTGAATATGAATTATAAATACTTAGACTTATTATTAACTAGCTCTTACATTTTAAGTTAACCCATATTCCTTATTTACCCTCTGCCACATGTCGGTACCTTTATTAGCATGGCACATTCATCTCCTGCTCCCTCTGCATCTGGCTGGTAACTCCTGACTCCATCCTCCTTCTTCCCATCATTCTCAGTTTGGCTTTTCCACCTAACTTCCTGCCCAGCTACAAACTATCAGCTTTTTATTAACCAGTGAGAGTAACACATACTCATAGTCTAGAAAAGGATTGTTCCACAGTAATAATACATACTCACAGTGTAGAAAGGATTGTCCCTACCACTGAACTACAACTCTCAGCTCCACAGAAAAATTTAAGATAGTATTTATTCAATTACTCCCTCAGCTCCACAGCAAAGATTTAAGACAGTATCTGTTCAATCAAATTGTAGTCTGTATTCTACTCAGAGCTACCTCAGGGCAGCATTTCCACAGGGAGAGAATCATAGTATTTATTAAAATGAGGCGTTGCAACCAGTTCTGTGGCTCACTGATGATATCAGTGAAAACAAATTTTCCTTTTCCGATTCTATTCCCTCTTTTCTATCACTCTCTTTGAAAGTCAATCTGTCCCTTAAGATCTACTACTTTTTTTTTTTTTTTTTTTTAAGGTCTCATATATCCCAGTTTGGCACTGAACTCACCAGGTAGTCAAGGATTACCTTGAACTCCTGATTCTTCCACCTATCTGCCAAGTGCTGGCATTACAGGCCTAGCTAAGAATTGACTTTTTAAAATAAGAGAACATGTTCAATATGAATCAAAGACCAAGTTGGGTGTGGTCACTCAGGTCTGAAATCCCAGCACTGCACTAGGGTGGAGTGCTAAAGTTGGCTTAATTATTGCTGCTCTTTGTTAAGGTCTGTAGTCCTTGAGTGATCAGAAGTTACTAAAGCATTCATGCCTGAATTCTAAAATACTTGTAGTGGAAAATATTAACACATGAACATGTTGGCACCATCAGTTAGGCTCTCCTTTTGCTCAAGGAGACAGATATGGAAGCCAATGACAGATTCTTTCCAGAAAAGCACCCATCCACGGACGAGGTTTCCTGATGAGCCTCTCTCTCTCTCTCTCTCTCTCTCTGCCTCCCCTCCCATCCCCCCACCCCCGCTAAGATCCAGTGGCATCTTGTGGTGGATGCCACTCTTCAAAACATGTCTGCATCTATGGCGATCAAAACCAAGACCCAAACTCTCCCTATATGCCCTCTTTCTCTTATATATCATCCTTTTTATTTAAACCGGTTTGCATTTTTTCTCGCCAAATTCTTTTTTGGATAATTTGTTATATGCATCCACTTTAGTACAAAGCAGACATTTATAAATGCTACATATTTCATATTGGTAGTGTTTGATAAACATATTGACAAATGAAGCATAACAGATCTTACTAAAATCACAAGCCCGAATTTAAGGGGTGGGTTCTTTGTAGATGAAAAGCGAACCCTCATACAATTGCTGTGCGGCTGGAATGGTCTCCAAAACCCAAAGTGGAAAAACCCCTAACTTCAAAAGTCAGCCTGAGGATGTTGCCCGGTAATGCCAATGGCACGGGCTGACCGCCCTCACACAGAACCGGAGAGTCATTTACAGCGCTAATCTGACCAGGAGAAAAAGTGAAACTGGGGCCAAATGCAGTAGGGGAGGATTTCAAGGAATCATCTTAGACTGAGAGAATGACTTTACGTCAACGAAGTCATAGGTCTCTCATGCCACCCTCCGGCTCGTCCGTCTCCTTCTAAGTGTCCTTCCAGCGCCTTTCAGGTGTGCTTTGCCTCCTAAGCACCTGCAGCACTGAAGTCAGGTCCACCCCAGTTAGCATCAGCCTTTCGTCGCCTCACACCCTTTCCGAATTCTGAGGCTAACTGGATCCGAAATCCGAAATTGCGAGCAGAGGTCCCCTTGGCTCTGGTTGTCTTTGCGGGAGGAACTGCGTCGTCCCGACACACCCCGGTCTCTATGATTAAGAGGGCTGCGCTCCGCCGTTCCCCCTACCTCAGCCCCTGTGTCCCCTGGGTGCCCGGGCAGCTGCTCCGCACTTCGGGCCCCGCGACTAGTCCCGCTCCCCCGGCATCCCTCCCAGCGGACACGGCGGCCCAGGCCCCGGTGCACGTGCGCGTCCTCCCATTCATTCGGTCGCCGGCTGTCATTGGCACGGTGACCTCTACGCCACGGGCAGCGCGCACGCCCCGGCCTCACCTGCGCGCGGGTGTCCGAGGCGGCGCGCGTCCCGAGCGGCCCAGCACAGCCAGGGCGTTCCGGCCG
>CABHPH010152529.1:13987-39862 GCA_902168325.1 Peromyscus nudipes | reverse complement strand
GGAATCTTGGAGAAGGGGGGGCTTCCCGGTAGGGGTGGGGGTAGAAGGGAGCCTGCCTGCTGGCCAGAATCTGGGGCCAAGGTGAGCAGGTCTTCCCAGGGGTGGCTGGCGCCCAGGGATGGGATCCCCAGCCCATCTTTTAATTAATTTAATTTAATAATTTGTTTCTGATACTGGAGAGTAAGCCCAGGGTCATATGTACCTATATTCCCTGCCTAACACCTTAACATTACAGTAAAATTAGCACTGACTTTGGTTGCAATATTGCATATTCTCCATATTCTCTCTCTCTCTCTCTCTCTCTCTCTCTCTCTCTCTCTCTCTCTCTCTCTCTCTCTCTCTGTCCTCTAAATAGAGTATCACTATATATCCTCGGCTGACCTCCCACTCATGGCAATCCTCCTGCCTTAGTCTCCCAAGTGGTAAGATTACAATTGTGCACTAGTATGCCTGGGTCAAAATATCTGCCTTTAAATTGCCTATTTGTTCCCAATTATGATGGAGTAAATGAAGTATAAAACCTGGAAAGTGAATTTTATTTGCCCTAGCTTTTAATACCTGCCTTGGAAAAAAATTGTGAAATGTATAAAAATCTTAGTTATGTGTGCTCAGTTTTGATCACTGTATTTTCTTGGTTTACTGCTGATTGCTCTTGCCTAGAGTAGAAGGGATTAATTTTGATTTTCTACATAGCAGTGATGCTGTGTGCAACCATTCCCTGTGCTTTATGTCAACTTTATTACATCCTTGACTATGTTAGAAGAGAACAAACAAAGGTTTCTTGCTCCTCATTTGTAAAAGAACCACGACTCCTTACTATTATGGTAATCTCTTTATTACTTTGAATGTTTTCTTGACATTTGATTAAATATATAACCTGATGTTTCTGGGGTACTTTTGATCCTATCTTAATTGTCTCAGTCTCCTTTGACAGCTCCTTTGATGTTTGCCTTCTGCCAATCAGATCCTAAATATAGGGCAATTTAAATAAATGTTTCAGAATACTTTATATACTTGCACATTCTTTCCCTCCCTCTCTCCCTCACTTCCTCCTCTCCTCTCTTTTTTCTTTCTTTCCTTTTTTTTGAGAGAAGGTCTCACTGTATAGCCTAGGCTGGCCTGAAACTCACTGAAGTCCTTATTTCTCAGGTTCTTGAGTGTTGGGATTATGAGTTTAAGCAACTAATGACTATGTCTGGATTCAGTCTCTCATTTTACAAAAGCAAAAAATAAGTGGTGTTAGTAATGACCACTATGATGGTTTGAATAGGAATGGCCCCCATAGGCTCATCTTTCTGAATGCTTAGTCACCAGAAAGTGGCACTATTTAAGAAGGATTAGGGGCTGCGGCTTCATTGGAGTAGGTGTGGCCTTGTTGCAGGAAGTATGTCACTGGAGGTGGGCTTTGAGGTTCAAAAGCCCAAGCCAGGCGCAGTGTCCTTCTCTTCCTGCTGCCTGTGTATCAAAATGTAGAACTCTGAGCTACTTTTCTAGCACCATGCCTGCCCACATGCCTCCATGCTCACTGCTATGATGATAATTGTTTAAACCTCAGAAACTGTAAGCAAGCACCAATAAAATGCTTTCTTTTATAAGAGTTGTCATGGCCATGATGTCTCTTCACAGCAATACAACATTGACTAAGACAATCACATTTCATATTAGAGTCACGTGAAAAGTATAGTCAAGGACTATTGGGAAAAGTGCTTACCTTGCAAGCATGAGAAGCTAAATTTGAACCTTAGAAATCACATTTTTTTTTTTTAAAAAAAAAAGCAGGCACACTGGCATAGTACTTGTAATCCTAGTGCTGGGGCAATTTGGGGACATGCAGATCCCTGGAGATTGCTCACTGGCCTGCCAGTCTAGCCTACATAGTGAGCTCCAGGCTGGTGAGAGACCCTGATTCCAAAAACATGGTGAGTGATTCCCAAGGAAAAACACTTGAGGTTGATTTCTTGGCCTCTGCATGTGTGCATAGACATATACACATTCTCTCTCTCTCTCTCTCTCTCTCTCTCTCTCTCTCTCTCTCTCTGTCTCTGTCTCTCTCTCTCTCTCTCTGTCTCTCTCTCTGTCTCTCTCTCTCTCCCTCTCCCTCCCTCTCTCCCTTTTTCTCTCATAGGAATATGGACCCTATACACACATACACAAAGGAAAGTGTAGTTAATTAAAAATCCAGCCTCTCTCATGTTAGATTTATATAGGTAGAGTGTAGATTTGTAGGCAGATATCATTAATACAAAGATTTTAGAACTTGTGCTTTATAATACATTCTCAGGGATTCATCATAATTGTGACATGTTGTTTGTCACACTCCTCATGGGACATTGCCTGATATTATCGTTATATTCTTAGTGTAGTTTTGGAATATTCTTGATACATTACACTTATTATGTATCAGTAGCAAGGTATGAATATGATTAATGTTTATTATATGCATGTATGAAATTCTCAAGCAATGAATAAAATGTTATATTGAAAATGAGCTGAATGGTCGTAGAGACAGGTGGATCACTGGGACTTGCTGTTGGCACCTTCAGGTTCAGTGAGAGACCCTGTCTCAAGGGACTAAGTCAGGGAGACACAGAACCATCATGTGCATATACATGTGCACACACACATAAAGAAAAAGTGAATAGATGAATTGGTGAGAGAAATTTTATCATGGTTTCTTGTTGGAATATAGTTGAGAGTATTTAGAATAAAATAATTTTAATGTCCACTTTTTCCATGCATTATATACCCTCCACATGTCTGTCTGTCTCTCTCAGTTTCATCTATGTAGCACAGGCTGGTCTTGAACTTGTGATCCTTCTGCCTCAGTTTCCCAGGGGCTGGGTGTAAAAACCATGTGCTACTGTACCAACTTTCTACTTAAGCTTTCCATACAAAGCAGATTTATAAAGGTATAATTTACATACTGTATAAGCCACCATTTAAAGCTTATAATTCAATGGGGTTTTGTATATTAAAAGTGAATACAGTTACACTTCAGTCATGGTCAATTTTAGAACATCTTATCACTGGGAAAACACCCCTGTAGTAATTAGCAGTCTCTCTCTATTCCCTGTGAACCGAGTGTACTCAGTTCACGTCAATAAGTAATCCACTCTCAGTCCACATGGATATACCTATTTTGGATGTTGCATATGAATGAAGTAATGACACTTGTGACATGATAAACATGCCATGCCATTAGCTAGTGTCATGTTTTCAGGGTTCATAGTTGTTATAGATGTATCCTCATTTCACTTTTTTGAATTGCTGAGTAATATTGCATTGCACCAGTTGCCATATCTCACACCCTTATCAAGTAGCAGACATCGTTATATACACACTATTTCAAGTCCCCCCCCCATGCTTGCTATCTTTTCTTCTCCAGCATTGTCCCACTGAGCTCTAAAACTCCATTTCCTTATCCTTCTTGGCAACATAGTTATTTGCATAGCTTCATTAAGACTTTGCTTTTGTTTACAGATCCACACCTGCTCAAAATTCAGAGACTACGGCACTCTCAGGTGCTCAACCCCAACTGATGATATATTTGCTGTAAAACCCCTACACCTAAGGGTCAGGGAAAATGTATGAAGAGGGAGTGGAAAGATTACACAACGTAGATTCCCAGGACATCTGTTGCCAGAAAGTATCCCCTAGGCATGACAGGGAAAATATATCCAAGAAAGTTTTAACAATATGGTTTCCTGAACCATAATGACAATACAGTTGACATGCCAATATGGAAAAGGCATGGTCCCACCCCAGATGAAGATCTATAGGTCATTGCCAATCCCAAGTAGTCAGCCCCGGACATAAGCAGGGCATGGGAATAGTTTGAAGGGGGAAGGGGGTATGAGAGTGATGGAGGTACAGTTCTCATATATGAAGTTCTCAAAAAGAAAGGAAAAGAAAAGAAAAAGAATCTGTCTTTAATAATGGTGATATACTTAGAAGAAGTAGTTATATTACCAAGATCTTGCCTGGGCTATTCTGTTTGAGTACACTCATAGAACTCAGATTGGCTTTACTTCTGAAGCTAAGATCCCACAAGTTCTTCTGAGAGACTTCAAGTGGTGCTAACGGGGACCTCAGCAGAACAGGAACCTTGGTACATTTGTGGGTAGGCACTCTGAGAAGAATATATACACAGTGCAAGTGAAATTTGGTGCAGTGTTTCTGAAGCTTGGTTTTCCTAGCCTCAAAATAACAGGGCATAGAAGCTTTGAAATCTGAATTTCCTCATGTGAACTTCAACCACTTTAGATGTCCCTAGCTGGTTAAAAAAAAAATACTCGCTGTACCCATGCATATAATTAGGCCAACGCTAATGAGGCCAGCCTTATTTTGTGATCATGAGTGTCCTTGGAGATGATGCTGATCTCTAAGCGATAGGAAAAGAAAGTAAAAATAAATATAAATGTTCAACTTTGATATGTGCAAAAGAAATTACTGAATATTCACTCAGTATGGTACTGGGGGTCTCTCAGGGTTATTAATCAGGAGAAAAACCTTTGCGTTTCCCTAGGATGCTCTGTGATCATGAAGAGACACAAGTTAATTAGAAAACTGACATCATTTATTTCTTGCCTAAAGAAGTACAAGTCAGTTGTATCTGGTGGAATGCAATTCATTATTGCCAAACAACTAGACTTATTTTTGAAAACTTATTTCACTATCACTCACTATATATAAATTTATGATTCTTTGCTTTCTCCTGTGAACTCATCATGACATCCTCCCTGGTTCCCAGTTTGTTGATGAGTTAAAGAAAACATACATTTCATGCTTTGCTTTCTAAAATATTATCCCTTAACCTCCTGTAAGAAGTTACAATTATTTCTACCTACTCCTGTGAGAAAACAGCCTAGTACTCTAGTTCATCTCTTTATCCATACATGCTTACTTTTTATATAGCACCACCATACCGTATAGGTTGAGCACTCAGTTCTTCAAGTCTTTCTTTCTTTCTTTCTTTCTTTCTTTCTTTCTTTCTTTCTTTCTTTCTTTCTTTCTTTCTTTCTTTCTTTCCTTCTTTCTTTTTTTTTGAGACAGGGTTTCTCTGTGTAGTTTTGCACCTGTCCTGGAACTCACTTTGGAGACCAGGCTGGCCTCGAACTCACAGAGATCCACCTGTCTCTGCCTCCCGAGTGCTGGGATTAAAAGCATGCGCCACCACTGCCGGGCATTCTTTAAGTGTTTCTAAGGAAAGAATAAAAGCAGAGGGTACATGAAAGGGAAGAAGAAACCCTAATGAAATACTTTACCCTGAGAAAAGCCAACTAGAAGTAAATTCTTGCCAATCATGCCAAGAGATTTGGTGTCAAGAGGTCTGGGTTCTAGACTCACAAGTCTAACTACCTGAGTAGCTTTCCTAACCTTTCTAGACTCCTCACAGAAGAAGACTATCTTCTAGAGATGGCACCAAGATAAGATGAAACCTGTCTTGAAGGTGACACAGCACAGTGGTCAACAGAGTGTCATAGGCATCAAAAGGGTCTTCATGGCTTCCTCACCCATAAAAGGGTCATACCAGCACTCCTTTGGCAAAGGAAGTTAGCAAGAGAAAAATAAAAGTTTATCCAACAACATTTAGAATGACCCAAAAGCCTTCAGAAATAGAGACCAGAAGACCCAGAGGCTACTGTGTTTTTATGCTGAGTTTCATGACAAAAGTGAATAGTTGTGGATAATCCAATTGAACAGAAAGAGTATGACCTAAAGCAAATAAACTGGTGAGGTAGAGGTAGAGATAGAGAACACAGAAAAGCTTGTTTGCTCAAATTCTATTCAGTCTTTCTGTGTATTATTTCTTCCCCCAAGTACAGGGTAGGGCCATTCTGGAATGAGCATCCTGGGACTTGTTTTAAGGAGGGATAGGGCAGAGAATAATCCTTACAAGTTTTATGGCTTGCTTGAGGGAGAAGGTGTAAGAAATAAAATCTGATGACTCATTTGCAAAAATAAAAGTATCTTGAGTCATCTTAGGTCCAATTAGAGATGAGCAGAAAACACTGGACTCCTGTGGGCAAGCTCACTAAGATAGTATCCTTACCCAAACTCTTCTAGTCTAGCTATGCCTCCATCCCCCAAAACAGAAAATTAGAATATAAAATTACTAACAGCCAAGCTTGCCTAACAACCTGCAGATTTGATAAGGTCTTGGGCTTGATGACTTTTAAAATAAACAAGATGTAAAGTGTAGAGATGACCCTACCCACGGTTGTTGAAAAATAGACAAATGTAAGCAGCAGAGTGAAAGATAAGACTTAGATGATATGTAAGATTATGTGCCCTGGATCCCTCAGCATCTTAGCTAGTTTTTCTGTTACTGTGATAAAATATCATGACCATACGCAACTTGGGGAGGAAAGGATTCATTTCATCTTGCACTTCCAAGTAACAGTCTATTGTCAGGGAAGTCAAGGCAGTAACCTGGAGGCAGGAACTGATACAGAAGCCGTGGAAGAGTGTTGCTTACTAGATTGCTCTTCATGGCTTGCTTGGCACAGGGGTGGGACTGCCACATCCAATCATTAATTTTAAAAAATGCACCACAAGCATGCCCACATGTCAATCTGGTGGGGCAGTTTCTCAACTGATGGCTCTCTCTTCCCATATGGCCCTAGCTTGTGTCAAGTTGGCATAAGAACTAACCGTCTCACTCTACCAATGAGGAAAGGGAGGAAGGGAGCTGTGTTAGTATAACAAAAACTGTTCTCTGTGCTCAATCAGCATGTCTGCCATGCTGGGCAGGCACCCGACAATGCAAAGTTGTGAAATCAACCTCCTCAGTTTCCCAAATTGTGTATGTATGTCTCCAGTCCTCTTACTGTGGAATAAGGATCCACATTTCTCACAGAAGAGTTTTAGTTTCTATCAAATGCTCTGGGTGACATAGAAGAGATAGGAGGAGGGCAGGAGAAAGACATTGCTTCTGAAGGCCTTCCCAATGTCCCCAAGTGTAGTTGAAATTTTCTTTGGGCCAGCAACCAGCTCCCAAATAACAACATGGAGACTTCTTATTAATTATGAAAGCTCAGCTTTGAGCTTATGCTTGTCCCACTAGCTCTTATAACTTAATTTAACCTGTTTCTATTCATCTATGATGTACCTTGGGGCTTTTAACCTTTCTTTCATTCTGTATGTCCTGCTTTCCTGCTTCCTCTGTGTCTGGCTGGCTGGCCCCTGGCATCTTCCTGGCCTTTTCCCCTCCCCCTCTGTGTCTTTTGAACCTAGATTCCTCCTCCTACTTACTCTCTCCATCTGAAAGTCCCAACTATATCTCCTGCCTAGCTATTGGTGGTTTAGCTTTTTATTAGACCAATCTGGTGCCTTAGGCAGGCAAGGCGAAACAAATGCAACGCATCTTTACATAGTTAGACTAATATTCCACAACACTCCAGTGCAAAGTAGTGAGCAGGTCAAGATGTCATTGAGAGTGTGTACTACGTAACTGTCAGCCCTTCTCCTCCTTCTCCTCCTGTTCTTCCTCTCTCCTCCTCCTGTCTGCCCCTGCTCCATCTCCTCCTCTGACAGGATCCATACCACTCACACTGTAGTGTGAACTTTGGAATCTTGCTTAGTATTCATTCCTAAGCCTCTCTCTCAAATACTCTACGTGGTGGTCTGGACAGTGTTCGGATAGATACCTGTGTTTTCAATAGGCATGCCAGCAGGTTCTGATGGAACTAATTTTCAGATTATGCTGAGGAAGAGTCTACAAGACATTTACAAATTACCTTCGGTGATGAAACCCATCATTTTGTGCAATGAATATACACTAATAAAATCATCGTCAGGTATAAGCGTCTTTATATCGTCTTTTCACCTCGAATTTTCTTAGCAGGAATAACAATTCACCCAACCTCCTAAAGTGGAGATAGAATCCAGAGAGCAAGGGTGGGAAATCATAGGAAAAGGAAATGGATGGGGTGCTTTATAAAGTTAAAAGGAAGCATGGAACACTGAATTGGATTAAACACATACACATTTAAATGATGGCACCATACTGACACATAATTTCTCAGAATAGGAAAGAAATGTGAAAGCAGACACCTGATCCCAAAGTGAGCAACACTAAGTTGGTTCCTCAAAGTATGGTGCCACGAACGGCAGCATCAGTCATTGCCTGGGAACTTATTAGAAATGCAGACTTTGAGGCTGCACCTCAGGTCTACCAACCCAGAGCTGCATTTTAACAAGATGTGTAGGTGACTCAGATGCACTTTAAAGGTTGAGCAGCAGTGATATAGAACACAGACCAACATACATAAATCAGTGAGACAACAATTAAGTATGGGCTGGGTGATGCGTATTGATGAATGACTCTCAGCTGATGGATGCTAGGCCAGTCACATTAAAATTGCATGAGAAGCTTAAAATGCAGCCCCAGACCTGGAAATTCTGAATTTCAAGTGGAGCCTAGGGAAAAAATGATTTGAAAGGAACCTCCTGGGTAATGTAATTTCAGTTCACAGCCAAGTTTGGGAGCAGAGTATGAGAAGTGAGAGTTCTAGAAAGGGACAGGATGGAACAGAGGAGTGGACTTTGAACTGAGCCTTTGAAGAGAAGCGCTCAACTTTTTGCAGAGAGTGGGGTCAGGGTGGGGGAAAATACAAGACGGTGTTATTGAAACTTCCTCCAGAAGCAAAAGCTTGAACTGAAGGAACTATTATTCCCTAGGGAGTTTCTGCTGGATGCGATGAGCTCATAGTGTCTTGGGGGCCAATGTCATATTTGATTCATGTTCAGAAACGTTTTACATGGCTAGTACATTTCTCTCCTCAATTCCCACTTGGGATTAATACATATGGTCTTTTGTCACATATAAAAACAATTTCAGACTCTTGCTCTATATCAAGCAGAAATAAATAATCTAAGCTTGGAATTATTTCAGGAAAAATGGAAATGATTTCTGTGCATTGGCAGGATACTTGACTGGTTCATTGGAATGAAATGGGTAATGGGGGTGATTATAATTTGAAATTGTGAAATACTGTACAAGTGCCAGGTCATGGCATGGATCCCTCTGTCCCCTCCATAGTTTATATTCCTCTTGCCTCTCTCATCCCCCCCTTTAATCTAACTGTACGAACAACCTTGACATTCACCATGGATCTTCTCGACCCTTAATCACATTCAATATTTTCCCTTCAAAGTTTCTTTCTGGTTAACTCTACTTTGGCTACATATGCAGTGTCACACTTGATAGCATCATATTATCAGTTGTCTGTTTCCATGTAGGCTCTCTCTATTAAACCTGGAGCTCTTTGGGACAAGCATTGATTTCCTTGTTCAAATTTGTATGTCTAGTGATGGAAGTTCACTTCCCATACACTGGTGCAGTGGGGCTAAAAATAGTTTTCTTCTCTACACTTCTGAGTTCTCAGTTGAGACATGTGTAAGAAAATACAGGTTAATGAGAGAAAATCAGGTAGCATGTATGCCTTGTGCACATGGGTGATATCTAGGGAAAGTGAGATCCAAAAAGTAGCCTTAAATACCATCTTTAATGCAAACAACGAAGAGTGTTGAGCACACCAGTATTGGAGAGTAGACTAGGGAAAACAAGGTTGAACAAGGGTAAGGTTTCTTTAGAGAAAATTAATATAAAGACATAAAAGGAACTTGAAACCCTTAGAAATAAGTTATGTTGGGGGGAGGGTGGTGAAAGGAGGGAGGGAAGTGGAGGGACATAAGAAGGAGAGATAACCAGAGGAGGGAGAGAAAGAAAAGGGAGAGAAGAAGGGGGAGAGAGAGATGAAGAGAGATAGAAAGGGATAGAGATAGAAGGTAGGTTGTGGGATGGCAAGCTTGGAGGAAAGGAAGATGCTCCCCATGAATGGTTTTATGTCTCACTGGTTATGGCTGCAGTCCACTGCATGGGAGAAACATTCCCTGAGGTGCTCTTGACAGAGTTGGGCCCCAGTCACAGAGACACTGGGGCTAGTGAGTACACGGGGAGCCAGGGTTTCTAGAATTCACATGCTGTCAAGGTGGCACACAGCCTACAATGTCTGGTGTCTGTGCTGGGGAGGCTAGAAGAAATGACTACTGGGTACAAGTTAGTCACCAGCTAGAGGCCTAGGGTTTTCCAGTGTGTATGTTAGCATGGCCGTGCCATGAATGCCACTGACCTGGACAGTCTGTGTGATGGGATCACTAAGTGATGACACATTCATTCTCAGCACATAGAGGGGCCCAGGGTACAACTAGATGTCTCTATATACATGCACCATGCAGCAGAAGAAAACAAAGTGAACTTGAACTGGTGGGGCCAAGAGAAGAGGTCCCTTTTCCCTTCCATATCCCCTCTGCTGGCAATGTGTACCTGCACAGGGTATAGGGGTTATAGAGGCCAGTCTATTACTGCAGAGTAAATGTATGGGTACTGCACGGGGACTTTGGAGTGATGCCTTGCTAATGGGCATGAATTTCATTTTCCAACCAATGCCTTTGAGCTGCTACCCTCCTAAGAAAAGAGCACAACCCCTAAAGCCATCGCCTCCTCAGACTGCATCCTACAGTGTGGAGTAGTTGCGCACCTTGTGTGACGCAGCTGAGGTCATTGAAGTGACAGCCATCTTAAGAACTCCTGAGTTGAAATCAATTTTGACTGTACTAAGTTATTGCGACTCTTGAAGCTATTTGTCATATGGGGAAGCATGACAACCACATCCTGTTTTCCTCTGTATCCCCCGTGCTTGGGTCTAAATCATAAAAGAAGCACAATTCATCTTTTTAATTGAATCACTATTCAAACGTTGGGCCCATTTTCTGATTTGCCTGAAGGTTTAGGGCACACAATGGGCTACAGACTGAGTCACCATTTCAGGTACACAACAGAGAAAGAATAACAGCATGGAAAATTGGAGGGGATTTCAAGTCTTATTAAAAACAAAAACAAATAAAAAAAACCCCAAAACCACTTTAATGAAAAACCCAAACTGAGGGATAGCTTTCGTGGCTTTTTGAATTGCATAACTCATTCCGAGTGGATACAGCCAGGTCATTAGGTCTGGCTTCATCATCTAAATTGGTTTCTTTTTGATGTGGCATTGGGGGAGCAAGGTGAAAAGCAATCAGAGAACAATTGCTTTGCATGTGTGCCCTCATACTGCTCAAAGGATGAATTTATGGGTGAGGAGAGAAAACAGATAATCCAAACATGGCCTTTACTTGTATGGCTGCGACTGGCATAAGTTAATTTCATGTTCTAATCTTTTTCTCTAGCTTAGGGTCAGCAGACAATCTCACACCTTCATATACAAACAGTGAAGAACAATTATGCCTATATATGCCACTTTTGCTATGCCAAGACCCATCAACTGCCATTAATACAGATTCTTAGGTGAATTGACATTCTTTTTGAGGGGTGGGTTGGGGGAGGAAGCTATGAATTCCTTTCAAGGGCACTGGCTGGAAACCTTGGCATGGTATTTTGTGTGATTGCTGCTTTGATCCCAACTGCTGGTCATTGCCATCAAGGCACTTGAGACCTTGGCCTTGCTTTTTATGTGCACAGAGTAGAGCTGTCCCTTAATTTAAGACACGGTTTGTGCCTGGAGAGCTTGTTAGCGGCCCCACACTTCAAACAAGTGGCTGTGGCTGTTGTTACTTTGGACTTGCTGCTGCTGTTGCTGCTCTTTGCAAGCCGTCAGCGCTCTTACCACTCAGAGCTTTTGATTTAGTGGTTTTCCCTTAATAACAAAATTTTCTAATTAAATACGCTATAAAATCTTCTTCTCTAGTAATGTCATTTTTGTTCCCTGCCTCCTTCCAAGGACATTCATTAAAATGCTTTCAAAAGTGAATGTATGAAGTATTGTGGTTTATGTTAGGCCCACAACCTCCCTGTACTGATATGTTTAAAGTTTCCGTGTGTGTGTGTGTGTGTGTGTGTGTGTGTGTGTGTGTGTGTATGTGTGTGTGTGTTAGTGCAGCTCCATGTGTGTGGAAGTTTGCATGTACATGTGTGAGCACATATAGGGAGGCCAGAGGACAAACTCAGATGTCATTCCTTGGACATTGTCCTCTTGGTGCTTTTTTTTTAGTTTTTTTTTTTTTTTTTGATACAAGGTCTGTCACTGGAACTCACTGAGTAGCCTCCCTTGGAGGACCGGTGGGCCCCAGAAATATGCCGGTCTCCACCTCTCCCAGCTCTGAGAGTGCAGGTGTATGCTATTTCACCTAGCTTTTTAGATGGATACTGGGGATTTGAACTCAGATCCTCATCCTTGGGCAGGAAGCACTTTACCCACTGAGCTGAATCCCATGCTTTTCTTGCTTAGCACTCATGGAAAGAATCTAAAAATCAGGTTCCATGTATTTGCTTACTATCCTTTAAAGTTACCTTTCTAAGACAAAACAAAAACAAAAACAAAAACAAAAAACCCCAAAAACAAAAGACCTTTTGGTATCTCTTAAATTTTTTTTTAAAAATGTATTGTATGTTTGTGTATGTGTGTGTATGTATGATTTGTGTGTATGTATGATTTGTGTGGGGATGAAGCATGCCATGATGTCAATTGTAGAGGTCAGAGGGCAAGTTTGTGGAGTCCAGCCATTCTTTCCTTCCTCCCTGGGTCCTGGGTATCAAATTCAGATTGCCAGGCTCCTATGGCAAATGTCTTTGCTCACTGAGCCATCTTGCCAGCCTGATAGGTATCTTTGAATATGGTTTTCTAAAGTAAAAATAATATACTTACAAATGGAAGCTATGGATAGACTCTAGACCCAGGTAGAATTTTAAATGTAATTTTCTACAACATTTTCCTGTGACAATTGAGGTTTAGAGAGGTTAAGTGACAAGGGGCTGGTAGATTTGGAACAAGAATTTAGTCACTCTCTTTTCTCTTATGGTTTTCTCTTCACAGTAATGGGAGGGCAGAAGGAAGTCTCAGAGATCATTCTATTCAACCATATTATTTTAGATATACTCAAGCAATGGTGAGGAAATGTCATCATTTGGCACTCAAGTGTTATTTGTGGCCTTCCAAAAGCACTCATGCTTTTCAGTCATAAAATGTGTACCAGCAAATCTAGTCCCAGGGAGACGATGCCATGAGGGAATCTGTAGTTTTCACCACGAGTCTCCTCAGAAGCAGAGACATCCTAATGAGTGGGCAGCAGAAGCACACTGGGAAATCTCTTCCAACTAAAACACCACCCCACACACACCCGTTTTGAAAACTGTGTTTTTCCTGGGCTCTGAAAGCTTCCTTCCATCTCTCAAAGTTCTCTAGTAAAAGGCACACAACCTTAGGAAGAAAATCACATTGAGTCACTTAGATGGCATTAGTGTACATTTAAGGTTCTTTTGTTGTCCTTGTGAGACAAGGACTTCCTTGATATTCTTTTGTATGTTACAAAAGGAAAGCACTCAGGAGAAAAAGTCCCCAAATAGGCTAGCATTCCTTAAGTCATGTTGCCTAAAACACGGTTGGGACTGGGCTGGACTTCAAGTCTTGCCACTCTACAGAGGCAGCAGTTCTGGGCATTCTCAGAAGGAAATATCCCTGAAACTATTAATCTCAATCATGCAGAGCATGGGAAGGATCCTAGGACTTCTTGTCCAATCTCATTCTGCAGTGGCTGAATGACCCCACATGGGGAAGGGGAAACCATGGAACTGAAACCTTCAGTGAACTAGGTACACTCTTAATTTTAATTGTAACCTACCCATTTCACCAGTCCAAGATGTATTTCCCCTTCCTCATTTTAACATTTCTGAAATCAAGATCTTTTCTATTCTCTTCTTTGTCTCTGTCTCTGTCTCTGTCTCTGTCTCTGTCTCTGTCTCTGTCTCTCTCTCTCTCTCTCTCTCTCTCTCGTGTGTGCGCGCGCACGTGTGCATGCACAAGCACCATGCACTCTACCAGCATGTTTGTGGGAGTCAAAGGACAACTTACAGGAGTTGGTTCTCTCAGTACACCATGTAGGTTCTGGGGATTGAACTCAGGTTATCAGGCTTGGCTGCAAGGACCTTTATTCTGGAGCTACGTTGTTGGCTCATGAAGTATTTCTGATGGTTGGGGGTGCCTTACACTTATTGGCAATCAAAATGCTCATTGTCATGTAGCTTTTGTACAAATGGGCAACAGCTTGATCACTGCGTTCATATTCTCATTTCAGTCAATTCACGTGTGTCAGGCCCAAAGGAAACGCCAATTCCTCAAACTCCAAAAGGCAGTCTAAATATCTAGAAATGATCTCAGCCTGGACTATAGGAGGACTTCTGGGGATTAGATAAAAGTCAGCATTCCTGAGGAACTTGTGAAGCCAGTTTCCATCTGCCGAAGAGTCATTTCCCTTACCTCTGGCAGAACGGACATATGGCTACATGTGGTGCCTATCAGCATATCAAAGTGCATGCTAGCTCCCAAGATTCCTCAGTAGCACAAATACCTGTTCTGTATTTCAAAGTCCATCCTAGCCCTTCTCCCCTCTCCCCTCTCCCCTCTCCTCTAAGCTCCCTCCACATCATGGGCTTCTGCCCTGCTCCCAGCTAGCCATCCTTCTTATAATGCTGCTGTTCTCACTTTTCTTGGCTCTTGCTGTTCTCACTATGTTCTCTCTATTCTCTATCTCTCGCTAGTCTCTCTTCTCTCTATATGTTTTCTATTTCTTCTCTACAGTGGAAACCTTCCCCTTAACCATACCATGGAGGGGGGTCATGTCCCAAGTTGAATCCCCTTACATACAATGTGCACTGTGGTTGCTATGCCTGCTACATTGAACTATCTTCCATGGATTACTCATGCTATGGCCTTAAAACACTGAGATTGAGAATGCAAAGAAACAGAGATTTGCCATTGTAAGAGTGATACTCGTCATTGAAGAGGAGATGACAGTTTTACATTTTCTACCAGTGTACTTATCAAGTGCTCTAATAGCTCTGGGGGAAAGGTTTCCACAGGCAGACGGAACTCTATCTATTCCCATTTCACTATGCATATTTCACAATACCTTTGCCCAGAACTCACTGAGGAAAAGCATGGCAGCGTCAGCATGTGTAGATGGTGGCAACAGCATGGAAGAACATCTAGATAGTTCCAGTGCAGCCCTGTCTTCAGAAACTTCAGCAACTCCCCATGGCACATAGGACAAGATCATGTGTGTGCTGTGGCCTGACACAGATGTAAAAATAAAATCATGGGTGTATTCATTTTCTTCCTGCTGCTGTGATGCATATCATAATCAAGAATAACTTGGGGAGACAAGGGTTTATTTTGGTTACACTTCCATGTCACAGTCCATCATTGAGGGTAAGCCAAGGCAGGAACCAGAAAATAGGAACTGAAGCAGAGACCATGGACGAATGCTGCTTATTGGCTTATTCCTTGTGGCTTGCTCAGCTTGTTTCTTATAAAACCTAGAACCATGTGCCAAGGATAAAATAGTGCATGATGGGCTGGGCTCTCCCACATCAGTTATTAAACAATTAAGAAAATGCCTCACAGACTTGTCCACAGGCCAATCTGAGGGAGGCAATTTTTCAGTTGAGGCTCCCTCTTCCCAGATGACTCTAGTTTGTGTTAACAAAAACATACCAGCACAATGGACATGAAAATTCTGTGAATGACTTAAGGCTGGGACATGGCTAAGTGGGTAAGAGCACTTGCTGTCAAAGTTGGGGGTCCTGAATTCATAATCCTCAGCACCCAAGCAAAAGGTGAGCTTGGCTCTAAGAACCCATAACCCCAGAACTGGGAGAAGGAGATAGGTGGATCCTGGGAGTTTGCTAACGAGCCAAAACAGCTGAGATTTTTAGCTCTAGGTTCAATGGGAGACCCTGTCTCAAAAATTAAGATGGAGAGCAGTAGAAGAGACCCAACATGCTCCTCTGGCCTTTGCAGGCATGCACATGCACACCCACATGTGTGCATACACTAGACACCCACAATGAAAAAATTACATGAAAGAGTTAGATAATAACTTTGAAGAATCCTTAGCAGCTGTATCAATTTATTCTGTTCATAGTTCTGTTTTTGTGTATGTATAGTAGTGAAATTTGTTAAAAACTAAGCCTCATAGCCTCTGATTCTAAAAGTTCTTTTAAAATTATACAATAGACTTTTAAAGTAATGAGGAGGAATTATTCCATGATTTAGCTTTAAGTATTTTTTTCTCTGTGTATGTGTCTGTTGGGTATGTGCATGTATGATCCATTTGAGTATACACAGGTGTTTATATAGGTGTGCGTGTATGTGTGTGTGTGCGTGCATGTGTGTGTGTGTGTGCGCGCGCGCGCGCGCGCGCGTGTGTGTGTGTGTGTGTGTGTGTGTGTGTGTGTGTGTGTGTGTAGGTCAATGTCAAATGAGTTCCTCCATTTCTCTTCATCTTATTTTTTGACATAGGGTCTCTCACTGAACCTGGACCTCACCATTTCAGCCATACTCCCTAGCCACAGAGCTCCTGCCTCCCTCCAGGATAGACCTATCTCCTCCCCACAGTGTTGGGATTACAGCCCAGCTTTTATGTGAGTACTGAGATTTTGAAGTGAGGTCCTCTTGATTTTTCAACAAGTGCTCATACCTACTGACCCATTCTCCAGCCCTTGAAGCATTTCTTTTCCTTTCTTGGTGCTATATAATGGTGTGTGCTATAAGCAATGATGTCTTCAATTCAACATTAAATTGTGGCAAAGCCTGAAAAACATCTAGGTCGGCTGTCTTCTGACCTCACACTATGTCCCTCACATAGAATGCCTCAAGTGAACAGAAGAGCATCGAAGAAAGAGGGAGGAAGAACAACTAGAGATTTCACCTGGATGAATTCTCCTGTAGCAGAAAAGGAAGATATTCCTTGAACAGAATTTTCGAGGTATTTTGACATTTGTGATTTGAAATGGGTCATTTTGTTTAACCCTGGTATCTGAATTTCTGCTGAAAACTTTTCAGAGGCATGAGCTTGAATGGTCTTGATTTGCTGTTTAGAGAAGAGGATAATTACCTGCAATGGTTTTTAATCATACCTGCAAAGACTCCATGGGAGGCCAAATATAGTTATGC
Organism: Peromyscus nudipes; assembly: GCA_902168325.1. Lineage (NCBI taxonomy): Eukaryota > Metazoa > Chordata > Mammalia > Rodentia > Cricetidae > Peromyscus > Peromyscus nudipes. The sequence goes on along the minus strand of CABHPH010152529.1, from coordinate 22,850 downwards.
AGTTAACCTTTTAATTAGCGTGGTTGTTTTCAAGCAGTGGCAAATCAGATAAACGGCAGAGGGCAAAGTGGTGGAGAAGAAGAAGCTAATCAGAGGCTGCGGGGCCATAGAGACTATGAGGCACAGGCTGTTGGAGCCTCTCCACTTTGGGTCCTGTCCAAATGCACTAAGCATTATGACTAGTTTTGTGAAATTCAAATATTGGAGTGCTTGGGATAACACTAAATGGAGAGGCAGAAGACAGGGACTCAATCCTAGAAATACAAGAAATTGTACTCTTCTTAGATTGAGGGTGCTCCAGAGATAATTGGGCATTTATCTGATGCTCAGTCAGGTCGTTACTGAATATTCTATTTTTTCCAAATGGAAAGAATGACAGGGATTTGCTGCTACCACTACCTATCCGCACAGCTTCTCATTTGGTCTCCTGTAACAATCTTGCAAATAATGCATGGTGGTGATGGTTAACCTTCATTGTCAGTTTGCGAATTACCTAGGAGGAAAACCTTTCGGATGGTCCGTCTGTGAGGGCATTTCCAGAGACATTTATCTGAGGCTTGAAGACCCACTTTGAATGTGGGCAGGACTCCCGGCTTCCCATACTCAACAAGGACAAAGCTATCTGGATACTAGCATCCATTTCTTTGCTTCCTGACTGTGGATACAATGTGACCAGCCACCATGCCTACCCTGCTATGAGAGACTGCACCCTTAAGCTACAAGCAAAATCACCCTTCTCTTCTTAAGTTGTTTTTGTTGGGCATTTTTGTCACAGCAATGGGAAAAGGAACCAATGCAAAATACATTCTTACTCTATTTTTACATGACAATTACTGGGGCTTGGATGTTCTCTTGGTGTCACAGCTCAAGTGACAGAACTGAGCTGAAAATTAAAACCCATGTTTACTATTCAAAATGCTTTCATTTGAAATAGAGGGGAAGACATGGGAAATGCTATGTCAGAATATACAGAACAGAACAGTTAAGTGTGGTGTATAACTGGTGAGTTCCAGTTCATTAAAAATTGCTAGGGAAGCCATTCCTTTTATATTTAAATTAAAACAACCATAGAGTGCTGTATTCATAGCACATTGTTTAAAGGTAAAAAGAAAACAGAAAATTGTGAAGCTTGGGTAGGATTTGGAGCAACTGGGATTCTCATACATTGCTGGTTGGAATACAAATTGTTAAAACCACTCTGGAAAATTGTTTGGCAGTGTTACAAAAGCTGGTTATTTGTCTAGTCTTTCAAATTTCAATCCTTGATATATCTCCAACAGAAATGTGCACATGTGCTTCTGAAAAGGACTCACAGAGGAGTGAGTGTTCATAAGGAACAATATTAGAAATAGGCACCAAATAAATATAAGTCAAATGGTGACTGGCAAAGGGAAGTATAAATTCGTGAATGCCGATCCCTGACCTCAAGTTCTACTATAGAGCTACAGTAATAAAAACAGCTTGGTACTGGCATAAAAACCAACATGTAGACCAATGGAATCAAATTGAAGACCCTGACATTAATCCACACACATATGAACATATAATTTTTGACAAAGAAGCCAAAAGTGTACAATGGAAAAAAGTAAGCATCTTCAACAAATGGTGCTGGCATAACTGGATATCAACGTGTAGAAGGCTGAAAATAGATCCATATCTGTCACCGTGCACAAAACTTAAGTCCAAGTGGATCAAAGACCTCAACATAAATCCAGTTACTCTGAACCTGATAGAAGAGAAAGTAGGAAGCAGTCTTGAACGCATTGGCATAGGAGATCACTTCCTAAATATAACACCAGTAGCACAGACACTGAGGGAAACAATCAATCAATGGGACCTCTTGAAACTGAGAAGCTTTTGTAGAGCAAAGGATATGGTCAACAAGGCAAAGCGACAGCCTACAGAATGGCAAAAGGTCTTCACCAACCCCACATCTGACAGAGGCCTGATATCCAGAATATATAAAGAACTCAAGAAATTAGACATCAAAAATGCCCAACAGTCCAATTAAGAAATGGGCCATAGAACTAAACAGAGAATTCTCAACAGAGGAAACTCAAATGGCTGAAAGACATTTAAGGAATTGCTCAACATCCCTAATCATCAGGGAAATGCAAATCAAAACGACTCTGAGATACCACCTTACACCTGTCAGAATAGCTAAGATCAAAAACACTGAAGACAGCTTATGCTGGAGAGGATGTGGAGCTAGGGGAACTCTCCTCCACTGCTGGTGGGAATGCAAGCTTGTACAGCCACTTTGGAAATCAATATGGTGCTTTCTTAGAAAATTAGGAATCAATCTCCCCCAAGACCCAGCTATACCACTCTTGCGCATATACCCAAGGAATGCTCAATCATACCACAAGGGCACTTGCTCAGCTATGTTCATGTCAGCATTGTTTGTAATAGCCAGAACCTGGAAACAACCTAGATGCCCTTCAACTGAAGAATGGATAAAGAAAATGTGGTACATATACACAATGGAATACTACTCAGCAGAGAAAAACAATGACGTCATGAGGTTTGCAGGCAAATGGATGGATCTAGAAAAATCATCCTGTGTGAGGTAACCCAGACTCAGAAAGACAAACATGGTATGTACTCACTCATAGGAGGATACTAGCTGTAAAGCAGGGATGACTGGACTCCTACTCACAACTCTGGGGAGGCTACCTAGAGAGCAGGACCCCGGGAAAGTCACAGAGATCGCCCAATGACAGAGAAATGGATGAGATCTACATGGACAACCTGGACATAAGTGGGGGAAATGAAGGGCAAGTTTCGAGGGAAAGAGAGCTTAGGGGAGCGGGAGATCCCAGCTGGATCAAGAACAGAGAGGGAGAACAAGAAATAAGAGACCATGATAAATGAGGACCACATGAGAATAGGAAGAAGCAGGGTGCTAGAGAGGCCCACAGAAATCCACAAAGATACCTCCACAATAGACTACTGGCAATGGTTGAGAGAGAGCCAGAACTGACCTACTCTGGTGATAGGATGGCCAAACACCCTAATTGTCATGCTAGAAATCTTATCCAATGACTGAGGGAACCGGATGCAGAGATCCACGGCCAGGCCCCAGGTGGAGCTCCAGGAGTCCAATTGGCGAGAAAGAGGAGGGTTTGTATGAGCGAGAATTGTTGAGACCAAGGTTGGAAAAAGCACAGGGACAAATAGCCAAACGAATGGAAATACATGAACTATGAACCAATGGCTGAGGAGCCCCCAACTGGATCACGCCCTCTGGATAAGTGAGACAGTTGATTAGCTTGATCTGTTTGGGAGGCATCCAGGCAGTGGGACCGGGACCTGTCCTCAGTGCATGTGCTGGCTGTTTGGAACCTGGGGCTTATGCAGGGACACTTGGCTCAGCCTGGGAGGAGGGGACTGGACCTGTCTGGACTGAATCTACCAGGTTGAACTCAATCCTCAGGGGAGTCTTTGCCCTGGAGGAGATGGGAATGGGGGGTGGGCAGGAGGGGGAATCCATAGCTGATATGTAAAATTAAATTAAATTATAAAATAAAATTAAAAAATTCATGAATACTTGTCAACAGAATGCTAATTCACTCTTATGTACAACAGAACATAGATAAATCTCATAAATGAAATCTAGAGGCAGAAGTCAGATACAAAAGAGTTTGTTGAGTATGGTTCCATTTGGTTCAAAATTAGGCAAAGGTAGGACCGAAGAGATGCCTTAGTAAATTAAGTGCTTGCCACACAAGCCTGATGACTTGAATTGGATCCCCAGAACCCACATAAAAGTTGGATGTAGAGCTCACATGACTGTAATCCCCGTACAACCCTACCAGGAGATGGGAGGCAAAGACAGAAGCATCAACTACATCTAGCGGGCTAGCCTGGCCTATACAGCAGTGAACAAGAAATCATGTCTCAGACAAGGTAGGAAGGGAAAACCAACACCTGAGGGCTTTTTTCTGACCTCCACAGGTGTACCATAGGACACACATATACTTACACACACACACACACACACACACACACACACACACACGCAGGCACGCACACACACTAAGCAAAGAATCCACAATCGTAGAATTCACAATAGTGACTGATTTTGACGTAAGGATGAAGGAGTGTGCTGACTGAAAGGGACACAATGGGGACACTTGGACTTGGTGGTTGCGTTCTGCAAGCTAATCACTGAGTGTCTCCAGTTTGTGACAATTCATCATTGTACAGATTGAAGACTTGGGCAGTTTCTGATATGAATTCTACAAAACAGAATTTCTATAAAACCTTTGTGCAAAACAAAATGGATCAAAGAATGCTGTACCCATGTTGGATTGTTCTGTGTTTTGAGAAGACCACTATCCTGATGCCTGGCTTATAGCATATTTTTGGAACTGGGAGAAGATTTGGTCTCTTCTCTAACTTTCATATCCACCAACAGTGTTATGTTGACCTATATTAAGCAAAGAACGATGAGAATGCAGATGTCTCCAGTGCCCTAGAAGTTGGCTTTCTAAAGGGTACCTTTATTGACTTCATGTACTCAAAGAAACTGAGTATTTCAAATAGATTTTTATTGTGTGTGTGTGTATGTATGTATGTATGTATGTATGTATGTATGTATGTATGTACTTGTGTGTGGCCAGAAGAAAAAGTTGGGTATCTTGGAGTTGGAATTACAGGAGGTTGTGAGCAGCCTGATTTGGGTGTTGGGAACCAAACCCAGCTCTGGAAGAGCAGGAAGTGCTCTTAACCACTAAGCCACCCCCTCCAGCCTCTGAAATTTGTAATAGAATGTGCCATGAAATGTTGTATATCAATATTCAATAACAAGTTTATATGATTAAAAAATTGATTATTAAAAAAGGAAAGACTAGGGACTCAGCTGGTAGAGTCCTTTCCTAGCATGCATGAACTGGGTGTTGGGGGCACATGTCTGTAATCCCATCACTTAGGAGGTGGAGGCAAGAGGAATTTCATGGCCATCTTCAGCTACATGAGAGCCTGACTCTTCCTGCCCCCACCATCACCAGCAAAAAAATAATAAAAAAAAACAGAAAAAAAAAAATAAAAAAAGGAAAGAAAAAAAAACTACAGAGAAATCCAGGAGTTCTGGGCCCTTCCATGAAGCAAATAAATGATTCTATTGTGAATAAGAAGTTGAAACCTTTGAAGGAGCTGACTTGAATAGCCTCACTCATCACGGTCTTCAGGTCTTCATAGGCCTTTGCCTTTTCACTCCATCTATTAAATGATGCTTTTCATGACTTTCTCTGTAAAAGGAGCTTCATAATTATGCATGGACCAGTAGTTCAATATAAGGTTAGAAACCTACATCTTCTGATTAATCATGTGTAGGCTTTTCCATCTTATTTCCTTTCACTGGGGCAGATGTTAGGAGCATGGCAGACAGCAATGTATTGATCTTCATCTGCGTAGGTCTTGGTATAACTTGTGCCTGGTCTCAATTCTAAAGGTCTTTTGGGAAAGGCGATCAGGTAACATGTTTTTAACTGAAATAGAGTCAGCATATGAATAGAATCTAGACACTTGGGGGCCAAGAAAGACTTCTCTGAACTCTGAGAGTAGGAAGTGCAGAAAGGGAGCAAGTGGGCTGATCGGTTCCCCGTGGGTGCCCTTCAGCCTGGTTTTAATAAAGTGACTCGGTTCATCCTATGAAATATGATCTAGAATTCCACTGAGAAAGACTGGACTTTTGTTGTGTGGAATTGCAAGGAGATTGTTTAAATTTCAAGAAAGCTAGGGGATACTGGGAATTGATGGCTGCTGGGGAAAGGAGTGTCAGTTTGCTTCAGGGATGTGACCTCTGAGAGACTTCCCATGCTCCAGTGGGTGTTCATAGGCACATACAGACAGCACTAAGTAAACCCCACCTATTTCAAAAGAACACATGAAGTTGGGAGGGAAAATTGGTGGTGGTGGTGGGAGTGGGAGGGTGGATTTGATCAAAACACATTATATGTACGTGTGAAATTCTCAATGAAAGCTCAGTGATCCAAAGAATCAATGGTTATTTTTTTACGTGCTTTACAGAGCTGGAAGAGCTTGCGGTTTGTTTCTGTCTGTGAGACTGGGCTGTCCTGGAACTCACTATGTAGCTATGTAACCCAGGCTGGCCTTGAACTCATGTTGATCACCTGCCTCCCAAGTGCTAGGATCACAGGCTCAAGTCACCACATCTGGCTCCAAGCTTGTTTCTTGCCCACACTCCCCTCTAGCTCCTTGGAGTCAGAGATGCATAATAGATATTTGAATAGTAAATTAATAAATAAATGAGTAATAGGTGAATAAATAATACTGTAATTCCCTCCAGTAAATTAAATTTTTTTAGCTGAATGTAAATCTTAGTTTTTCATGATGCTATAGAGTGCACATGTGGAAAAGATATATTCCTTTTTATACACACATACACACACATGTGTGTATAAAATGTCTGCCCACAGTGACGGGGGACATGGGGATCACTCGTTCTATCAGAGCGGGGAAATTCAGTCAAGAGCATTTGTTTCCATGGCAAGCATCACCAAGAATGGGATTGCTGCAGCATGTTTATGGCTGAACTGTTTAAGGGGCAGCTGTAGGTAATTTGAATTCAAGCTTTCAGATCACAACAATCTGCAGTCACTTTGCAGAGAGCAACGGTTTGTTTCAGTTTGTTTCCGTCTTGCACCTGAGCATTGCTTGCTCCACTGCCATTTCCATGTTGCTTCCTTGCCAAGGTCTGCAGTGAGAACCACCTGGTGTTGGGATCGGAGTTGAATCCAAGGCTGCTATTCACTCTGAAGGCTGCAGGAGCCTGCTGTGGAGCAGAGCAATGGTCTAGGCACTTATTTCCTGCTTGCCTGGAACATAGAAGCTTAATGCAATAAATAACCTGTCATCTCATAATTTCTGTAAGTTAGGAATATGGGCAAGGCTTAGCTGTGCTTTTGGAGCATAGTCTCCACAAGGTCATAAGACAGGGACTGCATTAGTCTCAAAGCTTGATGGCTTTGAAGTTCACACACACGGTCATTGGCAGGATTCAGTTCTTCACAGGCTATTATTGGACTGCGAGCCTGAGTTTTTCTCTGGCTGTTGACCAGAAAGCAGCTCTTAATCTCTCACTATGCCTGCATCTCTGTAGGGCCATTTATAACACAGCATCTGCTTCATCAAAGAGAATGAACAAGAAGACGAAGCTAGGACTATAAATAGAGAGAAATCAAAGTCACAGTGTTTTACAACCTAATCCTTGAAGGTATAATGCATTGCTTTTGTCACATATAGTTGTCAGTCACTAGGTCCAGCCCACACTCAAAACAATGGGATTGCACAAGGGTATGGCTAGCAGGAAATGGAGATTGTTGGGTGCCAATTTGGAAACTGTCGCCATGGAAGACTTAGATTTCTGGCAAATATGGCAGTCATTAGTGTGGTGATATTTTATTTGTGCTCTAATAAATAAATCTTGCATGGAGATCAGAGGAAAAAATCAGCCACTATATTAAACATAGAGGTCAGGTAGTGGTAGCACACGCCTTTAATCCTAGCATTTGGGAGGAAGAGATCCATCTGGATCTCTGTGAGTTTAAGGCCACACTGGGAACAGAGCCTGGTGTGGTGGCACATGCCTTTAATCTCAATGCTAGTTAACCATAGGGGTCTGGAGGTCTGTACAGACAGACAGGAAGTGATGGAGCTGTGTGGAAAGAGGAAGTGATGTAGCTGGGCGGAGAGAGGAGGTAAAATGGCAGGGCACAGGAAAGTATATAAGCGTGAGTGTACAGAAAGTAGCTCTCTCTTGGGCTGAGGGTTTCCTAGCAGTAAGAACTTGTGGCTGTTGCATGTTCTATCCCTCTGATCTTTCAGCTTTCACCCCACTATCTGACTCTGGGTTTTTTTTGTATTAATAAGACCATTTAGTAATTCATGTTACACATTAGTGTTATGATGCTGCCCGTGTTATTTTGGTGTTTAGCTTTCAGTTTTCTCATTTGAAAACTGAGGAATTAAACTGAATAGTGAATTGCCATTTTTCATAGGCTGTTAATACTTGTGTTCTACTTCTGGGCTTGATTTGTTAGGACATAAGTATAGGCACTAAAAATTCTTCATTGTGTTGCTCAACCTTTTTGGCTTCAAAGAATAAAGTCTTCCTCAAGGGTCTTACCACAAGGCTAACATCAGGTAGTGTGAACTAAAGTGGGAGGCAGAATTTGATGATTAGAATTGGCTTCTGGCAGTTTCTTTGAAGGATCTTTGTTGTGGTGTGTTTTTTGCACTGTGCTGAGGATCAACTCCATTCTCTTCTGCTTGCAGCCTGGCTCCTCCCTGGCACATAGCCTTTCATTATTCAGTTTTTGCTTTCCTGATGTGTTCATTGGCTGTGCTCTCTCTGAAGCTGGATCCTAGCTCTTAACAGTGTTGACCGTGCATCTTTTTGACATTTCAGGTATTACTTATGGTTTACTGGAAAATCCTAAGTAAATAGATATCCTTATTGCTCCAGGTCCTTAGTTCATGTCCTTAGTTCATGTCAAGACAGGATCACTGTGAGTGACTGGACACTCCAAATATGGTGTTTCGAATATCTTATATATAGAGGAACAAATCCAAGAACTACCTCTAATGGATCTAAAATTCTTCCGTTTCCATTTACTAACTATAAGGTCCACATACATAACACCAGCAATATAGAAGCTGGATCAGGATTGTGGATTTGAAACAAGCCAGTGCTATACAGAGATACCCTGACTCAACAAAACATAAACAACAAAAATTCCAAATTCTTCCCCTTCCATTTTTAGCCCTTTCCTTATTTTTTTGTGTTTATTCACACACACACACACACACACACACACACACACACACACACACACAC
>CABHPH010152529.1:907-13977 GCA_902168325.1 Peromyscus nudipes | reverse complement strand
CACACACACACACACACACACACACACACACACACACACACACACACAAACACTATGGTGCATGCTTATGTAGAGGTCAGAGGACAACTTGCAAGAGTTGGTTCTTCTTTACCATGGATCCCAGTCATTGAACTCAGGTTGCCAGGTTTGGCAGCATGTGCTTTTACCTGCTAAGCCATCTTACCAGCCCTTTCTTGTTTCTTAGTGATTATAAAAAAAAAATCACATACAATGAGAGAAAAAAAAATCTTGTATTCCAGGAGGCTCAGTAAAGAAACTGCAAATGTGACTGACCACTCCATGGTATGGTCAAGGGAGGGGGGAAGGGTTTTATTTGGAATACAAGAGTGAAGGTATTAAGAGGCATCTGAAAGAGTCCATAATGGAGAGAAAGAGAAACCGACTGGACACGGCCAGGGCTATCTGTGAGAGAAGGGAGGGAGGGGTGAGAAGAGCAGCTTCAAGGAGGAATATCCCTGCCATCTGGGAAGAGCGAAGCCTGAACAGATGAGAAGGGAGCTAGGATGCTACCACAGACTTTGAAATGTATAACAAGTTCTTGTGGATAGGGACTGAGGGAGCCTGGAGGCTGGCACGAGCTTTGATATGCAACTGCTGGCATATGTCAATGGAGCCGTATGTCCCTTCTGCCAGAAGTAAAGGAAATGACTCCTTTGGCAGATGGAAACCTATTTCACAACTTCCCCAGGAACGCTGGTTTTTATCTAACCACCAGACTTCTTCCTATAGTCCAGTTTGAGATCATTTCTGGATATTTGGTTGCCTGTGAGACCTATCAAATCTATAGTGGGGTGTAAATATATGATGTGTCTGAGACACTATAGTAAAGACAGAAATATGAACAGTAAGAAAAATTAATTGATGTTTTGCCTTCGTGTATGTCTGGGTGAGGGTGTCGGGTCTCCTGGAACTGGAGTTACAGATAGTTGTGAGCTGTCATGTGGGTGCTGGGAATTGAATCTGGATCCTCTGGAAGAGCAGTCAGTGCTCCTAACCACTGAGCCATCTCTCCAGCCCCCAAAATTTTTTTCTATTGACAAATTTCTGACCTTTTCTCTTCCCTCTCTCCCCTTCCCCTACCCAAAAGTAGAGCAGGCAGAGAACTACTGCAATTACATTTAGTGATAAACATTCTGATTGATTTCAGTGGAACTGCAACTTTCACCGAGTCCCTGTTGACTTCCCAGCTTAGACCAGAGGGCATAAGAAGGAATCTGGGTCCCTGCAAACTTTTTACTCTAGAGGACTGTGCCCTTGGTTCTCCAATTCCCTTCCACTCCCTAGTGACTCCTCTCTAATTAGGAATCAATATGTTTTCGTCTTCCTATTTTTATTGAAAATAGAAGTTATAGCCTGCAATGCAGCTTCATTGATATGCCACCATTGTAAGCAAATGAAGATTTATTGATCCTTTCTTTTCGCATCTTTGCTTGGTGACATTTATTTTCTTTTAAAAAAAAAATAGCCTCAACTGTAATCCTAGAACTTGGGAAGCAGAAGAAGGATGATCAGGGGTTTGAGGCTATCCTCAGCTACAGGATGAGTCCAGCCCAGGTTATATGACACCCTGTCTCAAACAACAACAATCCCCAGAAAACCTTCAAGCCTCATTTCTTTCAATAATCTTTTTCAACTTGATTCCTTAGTATAACAGACTATGTGATTTTTGAGTGCAAGGTAATTGACAATTTTTAAATTTAATCTATGTATTATGTAGTTGAGAAAAGATGAAGAAAAACCAGTAGCATGACCAACAGCACACAGACAGTTACTGTCAGAGCTGTGTTGAAACCTATGTTCTCCAATTTCAATTTAGACTTTTATATGGTAATCAATCAGCTACCAAGATATTGAATATTTCCTTTTTTCAGTTTTGGCCAAAGAACTTATGGTTTGAAAGAAAATGGCCCCCAAAGGAAGTGGCACTATTAGAAGATGTGGCCTTGTTGGAGTAGGTGTGGTCTTCTTGGAGGAAATGTGTCACTGTGGAGGTGGGCTTTGAGGTCTCATATATGCTCAAGTCATGCTCAGTGTCTCAGACTACTTCCTATTGCCTGCCAATCAACATGTAGGACTCTCAGCTTCAGCACCATGACTGCCTGTATGCTCCCATGTCCCACCATGATGATAATGGACTGAACCTCTGAAACTATAAGCCACCCCATTAAATGTTTTCCTTTATAAGAATACTGTGGTCATGGTGTCTCTTCACAGCAATAGAAACTCTTAACTAAGACAAAACTACTATGGAGCTAAGCTATAGTAAGAAAAAATAGAAATAATATTTTTACCTATGCTGGTTAGTTTTTTCCAATTTGACACAAGTTAGCTTCATCTGGGAAGAGGGAACCTCAGTTGAGTAAAATGTCTACATCAGCTTGGCCTTTAGGCAAGTCTGTGTGGGCATCTTCTTGATTAATGATTGACGTGGGAGGGCCCAGATCACTGTGGGCAGTGTCATCCATGAACAGATGGTCCTGGGGTGTATAAGAATACAAATTGATCAATCCACAGGGTGCAAGCCAGTAGGTAGCATTCCTCTGCATCAGTTCCTGCCTCCTGGTTCTTGTCTTGAATTCTTGCCCTGATTTCTCTCAATGATGGAGTGTGACTGGAAGTTGTGAGATTAAGTAATCCCTTTCCTCCCCAGGTTGCTTTTGGTCATGGCATTTTTCACAGTAAGGGAAAGTAAACTAGAACATTACCCAAAGTTTTATCCTTAGTCTCCAAATGTGTGAGGCTTAAAGACTTTTCAACAAGATTTCCTAATGTTCTAGTCATAGGTTCCCACTGACCAACTGTCCAAAGTTTTCCTAGGGTTCTTCAACTACATCCATCCTATTGGTACTTAAGTCAGTTCACCTTGTCATAATGCTTCTGTCTACCTTCTGAGGACAATCCAGACTCCTTGACCTCAAATGCATTCTGTCCTATGCCTTCTGCCATTTGACAGTTGATCTTAACTAAAAGTCTAAGAATGATGCCTTTTGCATTTTCACCCGTGCTGATTCTTCTCCTTTCTACCTGCCAAGGACATTTGTGGTCCATCCTGGCACCCTTCATTTTCTTGTAGCACCTCCTATCTACTGTTATCTGCTGTGATGTCCTTTTGCTGGGAGCTCTCATAACAGGCAGAATGTACTTTTCGGCCTTACCTTATACTGCTTTCTAATGGTCCATGGGCATAAGCCCTTTCATGACCTGGGCAAGAACTTCCTTGAGGGCAACAATGGTAGACATGGTTTCTGTTGTGGCCCCCATGACTCCTGACAGAAAACCTTTATGAGATAAGGTTTTAGATGGAGGTGACAAGCAATAGAAATGGCAGAGTGATGAGGTAAGTATGAAATTCCATTTTTTTAGATTTGCTTTTTTATTAAGAAATTTTTCATTAATTCCATATACCAACCACAGATCCCTCCCTCCTTCCTCCTCCAGCTCCCTCCCAGCTTTCTCCCCCATCCCACCCCTGTCCCCTTCTCCGAAAAGATATGACCTCCCATGGGGAGTCAGCAAAGCCCAGAACATTCAGTTGAGGCAGGTCCAAGCACCTCACCCTGCATCAAGGCTGTACAAGGTGTCCCACCGTAGGCAATGGAATCCAAAAAGCCAGTTCATGAAACAAGGATAGATCCTATTCCCACTATCAGGGGCCCCTCAAACAGAGCAAACCACACAGTTGTCTTACCCATGCAGAGGGCCCAGTCCAGTCCCATGCAGACTCCACAGCTGTCAGTCCAAAGTTTATGAGTTCCCACTGGCTTGGTTCGGTTGTATCTGTAAGTTTCCCCATCATGGTCTTGATGACCCTTGCTCATAGACCTGGGAAGAGGATATAGATGAGATCTCCTGAGCAAACTAGGGGTGAGGGGGAGGGCAATGGAGGGTAGGGGATAGGGAATGGGAGCATGGGGGAAATGTGATGGTCGAGTTGGGAATTGCATTTTTAAAATGTTAAATTGTTCATCCTTCTATTTTCTCATTGACTTCTATAATCCAGTTACTGATATGACTTTGTGGGTGAAGGATATCAGACATTTAACAACATGACTCTCACTTTTCTTGCTTATAGTTGTATGGGGCAAGATAATTTCTGGAAATTTAGAGTGCATAATATTTCTGTGTATTAACTTACAAAATGTTCCTTTTAGGAGGCTGAAGAGATTGTTCAGTGGTTAAAATTACTCTAGGGCCTCTTTTAGAAGACCTGGGTTTGGTTCTCAATACCCACATGGTGTCTCACAGTTATTTGTAACTCCAGTTCCAAGGGATCTAGTGCTCTTTTCTGACCTCCATGGGTACCAGGTATATGCATGGTGAATATATATGCATGTTGGCGAAACACCTATATACATAAAATAAATAAATACTTAAATATTTAAGTTCACCTTTTCCTGACATGCATAGGCAGCTGTGTACATTTCTTTGAATGATATATATATGGAAAGGGTTGAAAAAAAAAACCCAGAAGTAGCTGCTGTGAGTTCCTAAGCACAGCTGTCCTGCTGTGTCCAGATATTTCTTTGTAGTCGCCCACTACCTCTATCTCTTATACTCTTTCTTCCCATCTTCTGCAATGGTCTCTGAGGCTTGGGAGCAGAGGTAAAGTATATATGCTTCCTTGAGGGCTGAGCATTCTGCAGTCTCTTATTCTCTGTACCTTGACCAGTTGTGTCAGTTACCACCTCTGTGTCAGCCACCATCTCTTGCAAATAGCTTCTCAGATAAGGGTTGAGTGATGCAATGATCCTCTATCAGTTATATAGTAGGTAAGTATTTTTTTCTCATACTGTAGGCTACTTGTTTACTAGAGTGTTGGTGTCCTTTGTTTCATGGAAACTTTTTAGTTTCATGAGGTCCCATTTATTAACTCTTGATCATAATGCCTGAATGATTTGGGTCCTGTTCAAAAAGTCCTTACTTGAGACAATGAGTTCAAGCCTATTCCCTACTTTTTCTTATATCAGAGTCGGTATATCAGGTTTTATCTTGATCCATTTGGAGCTGAGTTTTAAGACAGTATGTTTAAAACCTGTGCAAGCCCAAGCCAAAACAAATCCCAGCATGGAGAGGGGACTTGGACACACTATTACATCCCTAGTCAAGAAGCTATTGGAAACTGACAGCTTCTGGGAGAGGGAGAAAGAAGCAGTTTTCTCTACGAGTGTAACCTATGGTAAGTCACCACACTCCAGTTGAAAGTCACACATCCATGAATACTTGGGGAGCACAAAATGGTCTTGAAAGATGTATAAATAATAAAGGACAAAAATGTACATGAGTAGGGAAGGGGGGGTTGGATCTGAGAACAGTTGGGGGAATGGACAGTGACTATGATTAAAACATGTATAGAACTCACAGAGAACCAATTAAAAAAGTAGTCTTGTTTACATTTTCCAGACTTTAACTCTTAAAAAGCTGAACTCTTTGAGTTCCCAATGATTTCCAGAGGAGATTCTTGTGTATGATCATCCAAGCCCTCAGAAGGCTTGGTTTTCCTGTTATATTTAGAGTTTTGGAAAAACCTAAAAGAGGGCTTCTCTTGTCTCAGACTAGAAATCATTTTCCTGAGGATCTTGTAAGAGCTCAGATCTATAACCAGCTTCTTGGCTGTTCTGTTGGCAGGACTCCAAAGATGATTGACTTTCAGATGGAAGTAGCCAACTGTCCTAGTGAAGATACTCTCAGATATAGGTAGTGGCTCAGCAGGAACCTTCACACCTGAGAATCGAATGCTTATTCTAAGCTCTCTCCAATTTGCTGCCTCCAGTCAATAGTTTGTGCCAAGACATGAAAAGACATTGAAGAGAAGGAGGACTGAGAGGAAGAACAGAGGCTTAGCAATCCATTACATTGTTGGAATGGTTGCTTGGAGTTTTCCAAAACAAAGAAACAGTGGACTGTGATCTTCAAGACTATGGACAGAAATATATGTCTACTTTGTATTTTATTGTCACACTGCTGTGTAAAAAAATGCTCCCTTTGGGTAACCCAGATAATTAATACAAAAATCCTCTACTTAGAGAGCAGGATAATGTATAGCATGAATGTATATATTTAAAAAACTCCTCACCCTTTGACATTATGCAATATGTCCTAATATTCTAATGTTCCACAGTGTCCTCAATGACCCTTCCTCCAGATAGCACTTGAGAATAAGAAAACAAAACAATTAAGACAAACAACAAAAACAATATTTAAATCTGTTGGTATCAAGTCACAATAAAGGCTGGAGAGATGGTTTAGCAGTTAAGAGTGCTTGCTGCTCTACCAGACAATCCAATTTTGGATCCCAGAACTCACATGGCAGCTCACAACCACCTGTGATTTTGGCTCCAGGGGATACAATGTCCTTTTTTTGGCTTCTGGGGGTAATACACACACACACAGATAACAATACATCTTAAAACAATAAAGAAATAATAGCCAGGCTATAAAGTCAAACTATTTGTCCATCAACTGAGAAGTGGTAATGACAATGTAGTATGCTTACATAATAGAATATTAGTCAGATGGAACCAAGATGAGGTCTTGCCATTTGCAACAACATGAGTGGAAATGAAACGAGACTATTATGTTAAATCAAGCAGGTCATGCTCAGGAATTCAGGTAGAGTGTGATCACAATCATGTGGAATGTGCAATGTTGATGTTGGACTGGGAAAAAATAGCTCAAGCTGGTAAAGCACATTCTTTGGGAGCACAAGAACCCAAGTTCAGATCCCAAGCACCCCACATGCAAATGTCCTTAGACGTTGAGAGTAGAAAGGTCGTTACCACAGGCTAGGTAGAATGGAGTGTGTAGGAGGTGGGGGAGATGAGGAATTGGTACCAAGCTACAGTTATATAGGATCAGTACATGAGAATGGCCACAAATAATTATGTACTGTATGTCTCAAAAAGCCAGAAAAATTGTTTGGAATGTTTTCACCATAAAGAAATGAACACTTGAGAAACTTGATTCAAACATTATAGAATGTGTACATATATCAAAACATCACTGCTACCTCATTACCAAATGCATTTTGTGCATATATCAGTTGAAAATTTTGTCCACAAAGAGATACCTGTATATCCATGTTTACTGTTGTATTGCTCACATTAGCTAGGAGATAGAGCTAGCCTTGATGTCAATCAACAGATGAATAAATGAATTAAGTGAATGTGATCCATATACTGTTGAGGAATATTATTTTAAGGTTTGTTACTTTTGTTTATGTTGCATTTGTTTAACTCTGTGAAGCTGTGTTACTTTTCCTGATGGTCTAATAAAGAGCTGAATGACCAATAGTGAGGCAGGAGAAAGGATAGGTGGGGCTGGCAGGCAAAGAGGATAAATAGGAGAAATCTGGGAAGAGAGAAATAGCCAGAGAAGGAGGAGGACATCAGAGGCCAGCCACCCAGCTACACAGCAAGCCACGGAGTAAGAGTAAGATTTACAGAAGTAAGAGAATGGGAAAATCCCAGAGGCAAAAGTTAGATGGGATAATTTAAGTTAAGGAAAGGTGGCAAGAAACAAACCAAGCTAAGGCTGGACATTTATAAGTAAGAACAAGCCTTGTGTGTGATTTATTTGGGAGCTGGGTGGTGGGCCCCCCAAAAGAAGAAAACACTAACAAAAATATACACAATAGAATTATATGCAGCCATTAAGAAATATGAAATTGGCCCAACTGCCTGAGACACCAGCCACTTCCTGAGACTCAGAGACCAGCCCCCAGATCCCATCCCGCCCCAGAGCTCCCATCTGGACAAGAGGTGAGTGCCTGGGCTCATAACCAGAGAGGCCTGCCCCTAGGTCCCATCCCTGGGCACCAGCCATTCCGGGGAAGACCTGCCCAACTTAGCCCCAGGTTCTGGCCATCGGGTGGGCCCAAAGGAAGGTTCCCCTTTTCCAAGACCCCAGGCAAAACCTGCAATCTCCACGCCCTGCCCCCACACCCATCCTCCTGAGACTCCAGCCACTTCCTGAGACTTAGAGACCAGCCCCCAGCTCCCATCCGGCCCAGAGCTTCCATCTGGAACAGAGAGAGGCTTCCTGAATCTGTCAGCTGTCTGGACCAAGAGCACTGATAAGACCAAGAACGAATATACGAGGAGATGGGCAGACATCAAGGCAGAAGTACATACAACAAAATAAAGAGCAATACAGCATCACTAGAACCTAGCCCTCCTCAAACAGCTAGACCTGAACATCACAAAATGGAAGAAGCAGAAGAAAGCAACCTTATGAATAACATCATGAAGAGGGTAGAAGCTTATATAGAAGAAATCACAAATGAAATTGAGGAAAAGACAAACAAAAAATGGGAAGAACGCTATAAAAAACTAGAGGAAAGGACAAATAAATCAGAAGAAAACAATAAATCCCTGAAAGAAAATCATGAAAAAGCAATGAAACAGATGAAGGAAACATTCCAAGACCTGAAAAAGGAAATAGAAAAAATGAAGAATACACAAACAGAGGGAATGCTGGAAATAGAAAATCCGAATAAATGAATGGGAACTTCAGATGCAAGTATAACCAACAGAATGCAAGAGATGGAAGAGAGGATCTCTGGCGTTGAAGATAAGGTAGAAGAAATAGATTAATCAAAGACAACACTAAAGCCAACAAAGTCATGACCCAAAATGTCCAAGAAATTTGGGACACCATGAAAAGACCAAACCTATGAATAATAGGGACAGAGGAAGGAGAAGAATACCAACTCAAAGGCACAGAAAATATACTCAACAAGATCATAGAAGAAAACTTTCCCAACTTAAAGAAGGAAATGCCTATGAAGATACAAGAAGCCTATAGAACACCAAACAGACTAGACCCCCAAAAAGTCCCCTCGCCACATAATAATTAAACAACTAAACATATAGAATAAAGAAAGAATATTAAGAGCAGCAAAGGAAAAAGGCCAAGTGACTTATAAAGGCAAACCCATCAGAATAACGCCCGATTTCTCAATGGAGACTTTGAAAGCCAGAAGGACCTGGACAGATGTAATGTAGACACTAAGAGATCATGGATGCCAGCCTAGACTAATATACCCAGCAAAACTTTCAATCATCATAGATGGAGTGAACAAGATATTCCAAGACAAAGCCAGATTTAAACAATACTTATCCACAAACCGAGTCCTACAGAAAGCACTAGAAGGAAAATTCCAACCTAAGGAAATCAGATACACCCTCGAAAACACAGGCAATAGATAATGCCACAGCAGTAAACCCCAAAGAAGAGAAGTACACACACACTACCACCAAAAAATAACAGGAGTGAGCAATCACTGGTCATTAATATCCCTTAATATCAATGGACTTAATTCACCTATAAAAAGACACAGGCTTACAGAATGGATATGAAAGCAGGACCCATCTTTCTGCTGCATACAAGAAATACAGCTCAAATTCAAAGATAGACACTACCTAAGAATAAAAGGCTGGGAAAAGACTTTCCAATCAAATGGTCTTAAGAAGCAAGCGGGTGTAGCCATCCTAATATCCAGCAAAATAGACTTCAAACTAAAATCAATCAAAAGAGATCAAGAAGGGATACTCATCACAAGAAAGATCCACCAAGATGAAGTTTCAATTCTGAACAGTTATGCCCCAAACACAAGGGCACCCACATATGTAAAAGAAACATTACTAAAGCTTAAACCACATATAAAACCCCACACATTAATAGTGGGAGACTTTAATACCCCACTTTCACCACTGGACAGATCAGGCAAATCGAAACTTAACAGAGAAATAAAGGACTTAACTGATGTTATGACTCAAATGGACTTAATCGATATCTACAGAACATTCCATCCTAACAAAAAAGAATATACCTTCTTCTCAGCACCCCATGGAACCTTCTCTAAAATCGACCCCATACTTGGTCACAAAGCAAATCTCAACAGATACAAAACAATTGGAATAACCTCCTGCGTTCTATCAGACCACCATGGTTTAAAGGTAGATTTCAACAACAACAAAAACTACAGAAAACCTACAATCTCATGGAAACTGAATAATGCTCAACTGAATCACCAATGGGTTAAGGAAGAAATAAAGAAAAGAAATTAAAGATTTCCTAGAGATCAACGAAAATGAAGACACCACATACCCAAACTTATGGGACACTGTGAAAGCAGTGCTAAGAGGGAAATTCATAGCACTAAATGCCCACATAAAGAAGTTGGAGAAATCTCACACTAGTGACTTAACAGCACACCTGAAAGCTCTAGAACAAGAAGAAGCAAAATCTCCCAGGAAGAATAGATGCCAGGAAATTATCAAATTGAGAGCTGAAATCAATAAAATAGAAACAAAGAGAACAATACAAAAAATTAATGAAACAAAGAGTTGGTTCTTTGAGAAAATCAACAAGATAGACAAGCCCTTATCCAAACTAACCAAAAGAAAGAGAGAGAGAGCATCCAAATTAACAAAATCAGAAATGAAAAGGGGGATATAACAACAGACAATGAGGAAATCCAGATAATCATCAGGTCATACTTCAAAAACCTCTACTCCACAAAACTGGAAAATCTAAAAGAAATGGATAATTTTCTGGATAGGTACCACATACCACATACCTAAGTTAAACCAAGACCAGATAAACTATTTAAATAGTCCAATAACCCCTAAGGAAATAGAATCAGTCATTAAAAGTCTCCCAGCCAAAAAAGCCCAGGACCAGATGGTTTCAGCACAGAATTCTACCAGATCTTCAAAGGAGAGTTAATACCAATACTCTTTAAATTGTTCCACACGATAGAAACAGAAAGAACCAAACTCCTTCTATGAGGCTACAATTACCCTGATTCCTAAATCAAACAAAGATGCAACAAAGAAAGAGAACTACAGACCGATCTCCCTCATGTACATTGATGCAAAAATACTCAATAAAATACTGGCAAACAGACTCCAAGAACACATCAAAACAATTATCCACCATGATCAAGTAGGCTTCATCCCAGGGATGCAAGCGTGGTTCAACATATGAAAGTCCGTCAATGTAATACACCATATAAACAAACTCAAAGAAAAAACCCACATGATCATCTCACTAGATGCAGAAAAGGCATTTGACAAAATCCAACACCCCTTCATGATAAAGGTTTTGGAGTGATCAGGAATACAGGGAACATACCTCAACATAATAAAGCCAATTTACAGCAAGCCAACAGCCAACATCAAATTAAATGGAGAGAAACTCAAAGCAATTCCCCTAAAATCAGGAACAAGGCAAGGCTGTCCGCTCTCCCCATACTTATTCCATATAGTACTTGAAGTTCTAGCCAGAGCAATAAGACAACATAAGGAGATTAAGGGGATACAAATTGGAAAGGAAGAAGTCAAGCTTTACCTATTTGCCAATGACATGATAGTATACTTGAGTGACCCCAAAGATTCAACCAAGGAAATGATACAGCTTATAAACATCTTCAGCAACATAGCAGGATACAAGATCAACTCAAAAAAAATCAGTAGCCCTCCTATATACAATTGACAAACAGGCTGAGAAGGAAATCAGAGATACATCACCCTTTACAATAGCCACAAATGATATAAAATACCTTGGGGTGTAGCTGGAGTGTTTTCTCTCTGGGTCCCGCCAAACCCCGGCAGTCAGACAGCCCACTTATAAAATAAACACACAGACGCTTATATTATTTAAACTGTTTGGCCTAATGGCTCATGCTTCTAGCTATCTAGTTCTTACATCTTAAATTAATTCATTTCTATAAATCTATACCTTGCCATGTGGCTTGTGGCTTACCTGCGTCTTCACATGCTGCTTGTCATGGCGGCGGCTGGCAGTGTCTCCTTCACTCAGCCTTCCACTTCCCAGAATTCTCCTCTCCTTGTCCCGCCTACTTCCTGCCTGGCCACTGGCCAATCAGTGTTTTATTTATACAGAACGATATCCACAGCATTGGGGTAACACTAACTAAGCAAGTGAAGGACCTATATGACAAGAACTTTAAGTCCCTGAAAAAAGAAATTGAAGATGTCAGAAAATGGAAAGATCTCCCATGCTCATGGATAGGCAGGACTAACATAGTAAAAATGGCAAACTTACCAAAAGCAATCTACAGATTCAATGCAATCCCCATCAAAATACCAACACAATTCTTCACAGACCTGGAAAGAATAGTACTCAACTTCATATGGAAAACAAAAAACCCAGGATAGCCAAAAGAATCCTGTACAATAAAACAACCTCTGGAGGCATCACGATCCCTGACCTCAAGCTCTACTATAGAGCTACAGTAATAAAAACAGCATAAAAACCAACATGTGGACCAATGGAATCAAATTGAAGACCCTGATATTAATCCACACACCTATGAACATATAATTTTTGACAAAGAAGCCAAAAGTGTACAATGGAAAAAAGTAAGCATCTTCAACAAATGGTGCTGGCATAACTGGATATCAACGTGTAGAAGGCTGAAAATAGATCCATATCTGTCACTGTGCACAAAACTTAAGTCCAAGTGGATCAAAGACCTCAACATAAATCCAGTTACTCTGAACCTGATAGAAGAGAAAGTAGGAAGCAGTCTTGAACACATTGGCATAGGAGATCACTTCCTAAATATAACACCAGTAGCACAGACACTGAGGGAAACAATCAAACAATGGGACCTCTTGAAACTGAGAAGCTTTTGTAGAGCAAAGGATATGGTCAACAAGGCAAAGCAACAGCCTACAGAATGGCAAAAGGTCTTCACCAACCCCACATCTGACAGAGGCCTGATATCCAGAATATATAAAGAACTCAAGAAATTAGACATCAAAAATGCCCAACAGTCCAATTAAGAAATGGGCCATAGAACTAAACAGAGAATTCTCAACAGAGGAAACTCAAATGGCTGAAAGACATTTAAGGAATTGCTCAACATCCCTAATCATCAGGGAAATGCAAATCAAAACGACTCTGAGATACCACCTTACACTTGTCAGAATAGCTAAGATCAAAAACACTGAAGACAGCTTATGCTGGAGAGGATGTGGAGCTAGGGGAACTCTCCTCCACTGCTGGTGGGAATGCAAGCT
>CABHPH010152528.1:33170-47745 GCA_902168325.1 Peromyscus nudipes | reverse complement strand
TAGGCTTGCTAAAATTGTCTTTTCCCAAGAGAAAAAGCCCGAGCTTTGGTATGTTTATAGTATTTCACTATACTGTTTAGTTGTCTTGGTTGTCTTGTCTTTGGCTCATTGCTGGGGGTGTTGTTCCAACTTGCAATGAATGTCTGGTGATCTCTTCATTCACGCAAGCAGTTCTCGTCACTTTCCATCGTGTGCTGAGATAGTCTTACTTAGTGTAGACCAGTCTTGTTCATGGGTACTGTCTTCAATACAAGCCTAAGCAGATGGGGCACTGGGGGTGTTTGCTGTTGTCTTGTTTTCTGCCCCCTGCCTATTTGTAGTACCCAGAATGGTCCTGACATGCTAGGCCCTTGGTAGCTATGTGTTGATGGATTGATGTGTAAGGCCACAATGGCAAGTATTTAGGGAGCACCCTAAATTGATGTGTCCTTGTTTTATTTATCATACTGTATGTCTTCAGTTTATTCATAGTGTATTATTGAAAGTATTTAAATTATCAAGAGAATGATGATCATACCATATGTAGGTCCTGCAATGGATTGAATTTGTATGACTTTATTTATCCCAGAGACTTAGAAAGTCCTATAAGTATTAACATATATTAATGTTAAATAAAAGTGTTAGTATCATTTTAATAATTAGAAGAGAGGCACATGACACATTTTCATGTCTAATCATGATAAATTCATAGCAAACCAAGGGCATAATTAAATTTTAATTGAAAATTACATACCAGAAACATAAGGTAGATATCATACTTAGTATGTTAAGACAGTGTTGGGATATTGTCTTTACACTGACAAATGAGAGAAGAATGCCCAGGGTTCCCATTTCTGTCACCCTTGTACTGGGTAGCCAGGCTAGAGCTTAAAGATGAGACTGAGATGGAAGGGGCTGAGGTAAGGGAGCCACAGATCATTGTTTGCAATTTGAAAAGAATATTAACTAACTAGCAAATGAGATATTACAGACAAAATTGTTAAGGATCTCAATGTTTTATGTAGAGAATCAACATTTATATACTTTTATTTCACTATAAGTTTAAAAAATTGGTAAAAACCTCAGTTGCTGTGTTGTAGCAAGTAATAATGTTATGGATGTGTGTATGTGTTCCCGTGATCCCTAAGTTTATAGAAAAAAATGAGTATCATGTTCATTTACTTCCCAATGAATTTTATTTGTGTTAAATATGTATTCGGATTTATATATCTTCGTTTCTATACATGGTCTGAAAATACTAAGAAAAATGTGTAGATTAAAGTATTGCAAATGAACAAAACTAAGAGTCCCTTTGGATTGATGAGGTTCAGCACCACCCTTTTGCTGGTGAACAGTTAAGCAATGAGAGCCCTCACTGTCTGAGCCTGAGCGGCTTGCTTCAGGTTTCTGCATGCTCTGTTTCCACAGGCTGTGTGAATGTTCTCTGGCAGGATTGCATTGTTGCTCAAGGGAGTTGATAATATGCCAGTTTATTAATCGCACAATAAGTCATTTAGATGTGTGCATTTCTCACACTTTGTGAAAAGCCTTGTGATTTTTTTCAAATGTTAATTGATGTTTCAGAAATCTCAAGGCACAAGGCTGTTGCAGGTTATTTGCTGTTTAGAAGTCATATTAGGCAAAACAAAACAAAAAACAAACAAACAAGACCAACCTTGTATTTTTGATTGAATTTCCAGTCATCAAATAACTGTAGACCTTCATGAGTCATTTGAGTTTATAGGAATGTGAATGTTATAAAAAATATTTAATTTTGATCCTGTCTAGAGTGCTTTAAGTTCATTTTACATGTAGTCATTATGATGATCAAATATTTCTCTTGATGTAGAAGAATGAGTTTTTCGAATACTATATAGATTAGAAATTGAGAGTTTAGCAGTGTCTTTGGTAAGACAGTGTTTTTGAATATGTCAATAAACTATTTCCTATTTCTTCTTATGTTGGCGCATGAATCATTATCACTGAAATGGTGAATGATCTCTAGTGAGTTCTATGTGGAGGTACCAGGCAGAAAATTTTGTAATGGTAATAAATAAGGTCTTAATTTGTTTTTATAGAATTAATATTTTCTTCTTTACCAGTGGGACCCTGATCCTGCAAGACTGAACCTTAGACTCTTACTAAATAGCAAAAATGTTTGTGTTTTATAGAATTTTTAGAAGAGGGCACTAAAAAATGATTGTAGCTGATTTTTTGGTTCTTCTGCTTTTCTTTGGATAAATTTATGCTATGATGTTAATGTGGTTTTAAAAATTGAGTAGCCAGTGAACATTTTTCTCTATGAAGCAAAGACACTTATAAAACCGGACATCAAATGAAGTAGTGAAGACAGATTTTATTAAGCAACCATCTCACAGGAAGGTAAAGGGCTGAGATCTATTCCTGTGTAAGCAGAGGTGACCGGGCATTCTGAAGGGAGAATGAAGGAGCTCCGATAGGAAGAGAGCAGACCGCTGTGGAGAATATTGCCCACAGTTGGCTGGTGTGAGTGTGATTGAACCAGTGGAGTCAGCTATTTCACAATTAAGTTAGAATTCCACTTTGCTGTGGAGATGATGGGAGGTGCCTCAACCTTCTAGATGACTTAGTTTCCAGAAAAGTTTTCAGGACCTTGAGAAACTCACCTGAATTTTAGGTGCAACGTTATGTCAGAGTTGGAGGTCAGGGGATTGTCACCTGCTGTTGCCTGGGACAAGTACTCCATTGTCCTTTCGGCTTTGAGCTCTCTGAGGCTGGCTGGAGTCATTCTGGGGCCGTGGCTTTACATTGCTGAGAGTCCTACAGAGTTTTCTTGTGGGTTTGGCACAGCTCTGTGAGGGGTCTGCTCTCCTCACTTTGGTATACAAGTTCAATTTAATTAGAGCGCTAATTTTCCCGTAGAAAAGAGGATGCCCCTAAGTTGACATGGAAACAGGTGAGGTGTTCCTTCCTGAACTGTCACTGTTTCATTGCGCTGTGCTTGCTCGTCCTCTGAGACACTGCTCACCGTTGGGCGTGTGCTTCCGGTTCATTTTTTTAACTGAATATTGCGTAGGGTGGAAACCCTCCCGCCATCCTGCTCTCATCTCCACCCCGCAGTAGCTTCTGTTCCCAGGCGGCGGTTTGCTTCCATAACTAGGCTTTCCTTCTCGCCCTGCGGCATTCTTCAGACTCACAAAGGTGCATTATGATGTAGGTGGGCCATGTTTACCTTATTCTGGCTGACCTGAGATTTAGGTAGGTTCTTTGGGGGTTTTGTTGATTTTGTTTGTTTCTTTGTTTAAGATTTGTTTTTTGTTTGTTTGTTTGTTTTTTTGTTTGGGTTTTTTTTTTTTTTGGTTTTTTCGAGACAGGGTTTCTCTGTAGCTTTGCGCCTTTCCTGGAACTCACTTGGTAGCCCAGGCTGGCTTCGAACTCACAAAGATCCGCCTGGCTCTGCCTCCCGAGTGCTGGGATTAAAGGCGTGCACCACCACCGCCCGGCTAAGATTTTTTTTTTAACCCTCAGCAATATTGTCAAGTGAACACAGTGCCTACTGTGTTTCACCAAAACAAGATGGTGAACATTTGAGAACAAGATGGTGAACATTTGAGTAACCGACCAACAACATTTGCTTATTTTGTATATGGTAGTAATGCATCATAAGGCCATGAGAAAGCACTACCATGGAATAGCAGTGACGTTTTCAGAGTGATCTAATTGACATTACTGTGTGTGCTCCTCAGAGAGAATGAAAAGTAGGAAACATTACTGCATTTGTGTGATCAGAAAGTATGGTGTGGTAAGACCACTCCTCATCTGACCTGCAAAGAGAGCTTTTTTTGTATTGGACTCTGACTTAATTCTCTGATGTTGGCTTTGAACTCAGTCAGCCATATTATTTCGAGTACTACTGTGTTTTTCTTGTTTGTGTATGTTAGCGTACATAGTGTTCTTTTCCAAATTAGTTGAAGGTCACCCTGCTAAATCAGGTCATTTATCTGACTTTTTCCTTCTGTTTATGACCAGCCTGTTTAAGGTACTTGTTGGCACATGAGAAGATAAACATTTATTGATCACTATGTGCCAGGTACTTTCAGATGAACCTCATTGTAACTTGAGAATAATTTTATAAAGTGAATGTTGGTGGTTTTACCCATTCATTATCATCAATTCTTAGGTCACATTCAGGGGCTGGGAATGCAGATGAAGCAAGCTGTCAATTTCTGTGGTAACCAGAACAGATATGAAGGCTGGAGATTTAGCTCAGTGGTAGAGTGCTTGCCTAGCAAGCACAAGGCCCTGGGTTCGATCCTCAGCTCAAAAAAAATAATAATAAAATAAAATAAAATAAAAAGGGAAGAGGCTCTTTACATTGGGGCATTCCCAGCCCAGCCCTGGACACCGGGAAGAAAATATTAAAGATAACTGGTCAGCTCAAGGATTTCTGTATCTGTTCAGTGTAGTGACTGGAAGAGAAGGGCAGACGTATAGAAGTGCAGGTCAGTTTAAAAAGGGACTGTGTTAAAGACGTAAGAGCTGCGTGGAAATCTCTGTTTCATGGCCAAATCTGGCTGCATGGGTAAACCGTAGAGAGGAGCAGGGAGCCAGCATAGCATTCTTTCTGCAGCGGTGCCCGTTCAGTTTTCTGTTTATCTTAATTACCTCTGCCTGAAGGTGTCATGGTATGGCTTTGGTTAGGGTAGGGCACCTAATCGTATGTTATCAACAACCTTGTAAACAGTGGTTATCATTTTTCTTTAAGTTATCTCCAAGATTTGGAGGGGGGAGGGATAAAAATGATGGCATTGCAAAAACCTGTCAGAATGATATGGGAAATTATTTAAGTTGCAAAACTCTCCACTTAATTCTTTTATCCTACTTCTCTAAGATGTCCCGGCCAATGGCATCCCTACAAAATGGTGTCTTCTGCAGGTATATTAGGAAAAAAACCAAATAACAAAAATCCCAATAAACAAAAGTATTTTAAATTAATCACAACATTTTCAAAAGGTTTCCCAGGTTTCAGAACATTAAGGTCAATGAGACTCTGACCATTTGGTACCACCATCTTGCTCATAAGCATTCTTTATTTTGACACTTACTGGAAAATGTGCCTCATGCTCTTGAATCTCATTTGATTTGGCTTAGAAAATTCTTGCTCATGAGTTCAGTACAGTAAAATAAAATGTGATGCATTAATAAATGCAAATAGTTTTTCTTGGCACTCAGATTCTTCTGGCTAGAGAAACATTTTCCCTGGCTTCTGTCTCTTTCAATGTATGTTTGAAACCTGTAATGGTGTGCTTCTTAAATACTTCCCGAAGACCCATACAGTAAAAACTTGATGGACAGCCTTGGGTACTCCTGTAGGGTGGTGACTAGTGAAATGAAGATAGGTTCTTTGCAGGGGGTGGGGCCCTGGTTCCTCCCTCATCTGCTTCTAGTGGGGTGATGATGTGTTGGTAGGAGTGGCCTTTGCACGGGATGAGGACTCCCGGTCTCTTTATCTGTCTGCTTCCTGGCACTGCCATGGTAACAAGACATTAGAAAAAATCTGAGTCCTGAAGGGAGTTGGTGGGAAGAAACCTATGTAAATCAAGTGTACTGTCTGGTTTTGTGTGTCAACTTGTTACAAGTTAGAGTCATCAGAGGAAGGAGCCTCAGTTGAGGAAATGCCTCCATGAGATCCAGCTGTAAGGCATTTTCTCATTTAGTGATCAATAGGGAAGGGCCCAGCCCATGGTGGGTGGCGCCATCCCTGGGCAGGTAGTCCTGGGTTCTATAAGAAGGTGGGCTGAGTAAGCTATGGGAAGCAAACCAGTAAGCAGCTCCCCTCCATGGCCTCTGCATCAGCTCCTGTCTCCAGGCTCCTGCCCTGTTTGAGTTCCTGTCCTGACTTCCTGCGGTGATGAACAGCAATGCTGAAGTGTGAGCCAAATAAACCCTTCCTCCCCACGTTGCCTGTTAGTCATGGTGTTTCGTTGCAGCAATGGAAACCCTGACTAAGACACGAAGGAAGGAAGGAAAACTGAGTAAATTGCTTGTTTTCCTGCAAGGGGAGAGACACACAAATGAGTAAGCTTTCTGGTGTTTTTATAGTTTTTGTTTTTTCATTTTTTTCTTACTTCATTAGAGTTTAGCCGCGAATTATTATCCTAAAGTTTGTGCTGCTTCATTTGTAGGAGCCTAGATGAGTGAGTTTGTACTGCTTCATTTGTAGGAGCCTAGATGAGGACATGCATTCATCACACGTGCTGTTAAACACATCTCTTTATGAAGCAAGCTTATTTTAGAAGTGTCTTTCTGCTACCATGGCATGTAGACTGTCCTACGAGTTTTTGATACATACTTTATGGCAAGTATGTATTAACTCTCTTTGAGGGATTATTGTTTCCCTAAATATAAAGGCTTTTACCTATAATTGGATGAACTCACCCAAATTACCAAAAATGTTTGCTTTATTTAAAACTGACTGTCAATGTTAATGGTATTTCAAGAATTGCCTTCCCAATTACACCCAGATTAATCAAAAGCATAGCTATTCTGTGTTATTCACATTTCCATTGGCTACAGTGTATTACATTGAATCCAAATTGAGTTGAGGGAATGCATCACAAAGGAATTTGAAAAAGAAGCAGTCTTTTCCTCCATTTTCTGTGAAAATCCTCTAGGAAGGATGAAGGAATACTGAAAATCCCGAGTGTGAAATGATAATCTTATAAAACTGTAGCTACATTCCAAGCAATGCCAGATATTTTTGAAGATACTAAATTGTTTTCTTATATAAGTAGCTGTTATATTATAACTGGTAAAGATAGTTTTAACAGTGTTTCAAATTCATGTTCAGAATTATATGTTTTTTAAATGATCAATACTAAAAGTCTGGCTCCTTAGCAGAGCTTAGGAGTGATTTTGAAGTTGAAAAAGTTTTCATACTTGTGCATGTTAAGAAAACCTCATCTCTCCTAGATGAGATTGTGATTGTGAATTGGGGTTAATTCTCTTAACCGCAGTGAAACCCTTGGTATTTCTAAAGACAAGGGAAACCTTTGAACACATACCTGGAAGAATAACGTGATGAGACCTGTGGGTTTGGGAAGATTGCTTTTCATTACCAGTTGTTTCATGGAAGCCAAAGAGAATAAATCTATTGAGGAATGCCTATTGTTTAATTATAGTTGTATGATTCATTTGGTAACATTGTGATCTAAGTAAGCTGTGGTGAAAATAATTCCTTTGTTCCTATTCCCTAACATAGTTTCAAACACAAGTTTTTCTACACAGCTATGGAATGAATTCTTCCAAGTCAGAGGTGTTTTCTACTAAAGGTCAATAATTGAAGATAGCCTTTCAGTGTGGCTTTTCCCTGACAGCTTCACTGCGTGGAACTGGCAACATAAATATTCATTTTTGGCCAGGACTATGCCTTTGGCTTTGTTGTTGATTGAGAATTTTTCATGCATGTGAATATAGTAGTTCTTCCTTAAACAAACAGATGCTCATTGGCTGAGTTGTTATCAACAGGCCAAATG
Source organism: Peromyscus nudipes (assembly GCA_902168325.1). Classification (NCBI taxonomy): domain Eukaryota; kingdom Metazoa; phylum Chordata; class Mammalia; order Rodentia; family Cricetidae; genus Peromyscus; species Peromyscus nudipes. The sequence goes on along the minus strand of CABHPH010152528.1, from coordinate 40,252 downwards.
GAAATCATGCAGCCACAATTCTGTAGACGATGTTGTTAGCTTAGTAGAAGTCAGTATATGCTATGAAAGTTTCATGTGCATTCCTCCACACCCCTCTGTGTGTATGTTTTCATGTATGTCTGCTTATTTGGAAAGTGGCTATGTACCTCTAGACACATAGCTTCACAGGGAACAATGATAGAGGCTGATACTGTTTAAACTACATGTACAGTATAGGGCAAACTAACGAGCTAAGGTTGGCTCATTTGAAAATAGAGAGGAGAGACATGTTTCTACTGTGGGAAGTCTGCCTAGTAGTGGACTAAAACCTAACTTGAAGGGAAGTCTGATAATTTGAAACTTTTAGGGTTATAACAATTGGATTTTGTTCATTAAGTTATTAGTGCTGGCAGTATCTATAAGTATAGACGAAATTCTAAACAGTCTTAGTAAATAGGAAACACAGCGCCAAATACAGAGGTAATAGCCAAAGAGATCAGAGAGCCACAACTACCTTATCTTACTGTCAGATTTGTGTTTTTATTGCCTTTCTGTTCTGCTTTCTCATTGGCTCTAAGCCCAGCCACATGACTTCCTCGTCACTGCCTGTCTATTCAAACCTCCAGGTCTCTATAGTTGGTACTGGGATTAAAGGCGTGTGTCTCCATGCTTGGCTGTGTCCTTGACCACACAGAGACTCTGCCTGCCATGTGATCGGATTAAGGGCGTGTACTGCCACTGCCTGACTTCTGTTTATGGCTTCGCTACATGACCTCGCTATGTGACCGCTGATCTCCAGGCAAACTTTATTTATTAACATACAAATAAAATCACATTTCAGCACAATTAAAGTATCACCACATATGAGCAATGAATAAGTTTGGTAAAAGAGGAATCTACTCGCTCTGGCTTCTCATAAGCACAATCTATAAAGCATTCTTTATTTTCAAAGAGGGCATCAATAAAATTATATGTGACAAATTCAATTTAAGGTTATTTTAGTTGCCTTGTGCTAGAGGCCATTAAAGTGGGGATGGTAGACTAGATAACTAAAGAATCCTATGCTTCTTCAAAATGAGAGTATATCAGCATCTAGAATATGTCTAAAGCTTACTGGCAGTAGTTAAAAACCTGTTGGTTAAAGTGTATTTAGATGCTCTGGAGTTGCCCTAAGAATGTATGATAAATATATACCAAAGTAATGTTAACCCTGACAATGGCCTGAGACTCTTGAGTCCATAGGCAATTTCCTAGGTGCCTCAATTTGCTCTTCTTTGCCCCAAAGATGACCCAGATGTTCTGAGAATAATTTGCTTTCCTTTGTATATGGTTACATTATGACTGAACTTTAGCCATGAGGATACACAGAGCCTTATCTTAGGGGCTTCTGAGAATTTTTTTCTCATTTTTAAGCCTGTGGGAAACCATTCACTTCATGAGATAAATAGGAAAAAAAAATCTCCATACTTTCTACATCATCAACAAAAACTAATGTTATGATGCAGCTGAAATTGCTGAAAACCGATCCGAATTTTGGAGAGGCACAGTGCCAATAGTCCTATGAAAAAGGCTTATTCTGACTAATATCAGGGGAAAACAAATAAAACAAGTATAAAATAACACTTCACCCCAGTAAGAATGGCTATTATCAGAAAGACAAACAATAAGAAGCACTGGCCAGGACTTGGAGGAAAGGAAGCCTTTGTATACTTTTGATAGAAATGCAAACGATTAGACTCTGTTAGTGTAGTGTTTCCTTTAAGAGTTAAAAACAGAAGCCTCCCCATGACTTAGCAAACCCGTTTATATGGAAGAAATAACTGTACTATTAGGCCTATTGTAATGCCATTCACTATAGTCTCTATATGGTCAAGTTGGCGTCCACCTATGTATGAGGGGATGAAGAACACGTGGTATGTGTGCACAGTGTAAAGCTACTCACTCATAAACATGATGCAGTCTCATTTGGGACAGCTCAGATGAATGTAGAAGATACTAAGTAAAGTAAATCAGGCACAGAGAGACATGGAAATGTAAATTCTAAAAAGTTGAGATAACAGGACTAGAGAATAAAATAATAGTTACTAGAGCTTGATGTGTGCATGTGAGAGAGAGAGACAGAGACAGAGAGGCAGATAGAGGAGAGCTGAATGAGGAAAACTGTTCAGTGGGTACAAAGTTACAGCTACAAAGTTGGAGTAATTTCTATTATTCTGTTTGTATGCAATAATGATATGGTAACTACAGTTAGTGATTTGTTATGTTTTCAAAATAAAATAGAGGCATAGAAGATTTTGTCCTGAAAATGTTTGATGTAATAATGGACGTGATAATTAGCCCAATTAGATCATTATACAATGCTTGTGCTTATTGAATGAAACATTGGCTGTGATTCATAAACTCACTGTGATGTTAATTAGAAATAAAACATAGAAGATAGTAAAAATGGTGGAGAGACCCTGGATTCTCAGTGAGAAGCTGTGATGAGCCTACAACATGGGATAACACATGACTTTCTTTATCAGTAAGCACATATGATTTATAACATTATGCTACTTGAAACACAGATGATCTACCAGAAGGACTACCAGAAAGTGTCTTCCATCCCAGGGCAGCTTTGGCTGTTTCCCCAGCTCCAGGTCACTGCAGGGTATAGGACTGCATATTCCACACTGGTAAAAGTGCTCATCGGGGTTTAACGTGAGGCAGGGCAGTGTGCTGGAATGGGGAAGTGTTGCACACACATGATAAATCCAGAAGGAGATGAAGACAAATGGCACAAGTCACATGCTTTCAGTGAGTCCTACATGTTTCACTAGAAATAGCATGCGTAAGTCTTACCCCAAAGTAGGAATTAGGGAACCATGCCTTATATTTTATTAATCACCAACTTGACTTTGAAAAAAATAAATGCAATTCTTTGGCTCTGATTTTGTTTTGTTAAAATGAGTGGTTATTGTGGCTTCCTCCAAGACTCCTTAACATAATAGCCAATGTCCTTAGCCTTCCTTGATGATTGGTCAATTAACACTGGAGTTTTGCTTTAGATAATTAAGAAATGCTTCAGTTTTTAAAATAATATTACAAAATAGCTTTGTCCTCAGTAAGCTAACTTATCGACATGTTATTGGCATGATGTGAAAATGTATATTGTGATTTTTAAATCATTTCCTGTTAAACAAGGACTTGTACTATGGTGGTTGACTGGCTTCCCTAACCTCTCCTCTGAAATGAACTTTTTGTAGCTCATAAAGCTTTCTCTAAAATATATTTTAAGCATATTTAAGTTGTGTAGCTTCTCTAGAACACAGGATTTTCCAAGTTACCTGCAGTCATTTTATGTAACACCAATTAGTTGGCCAAGCATAGAAAAACCTTAAGCAACATACTTCAGCTGATTGGAACCCATTTTACAAACAAATGAAGAGTACAAGTTAGATATGTTTTTGTTTTCTTTATGTTTTATTTATTCAATGATGAATAAATAAACCATCCTCCACAGCAGCTGAACATTAGGTTACAGATTGAAAAGTAGATGTTGATGATAATCAAAGTTATACTGGCTCTGTTGGTCAGTGGCTTTAACTGCACTGTTTACGTGTGTGTGTGTGTGTATGAATTTCATATGGTGCAGTTTTAAAATCTGTAAGTTGTTTATGTTAACTGAAAGTTTAAAAACAGTTGATATTTGTTATCTTATTTTCTTTCTAACATTTCAGAATTTTATATTTCTAAATTTTTATTTCTTAGAATGAGTATCTTAATACATATGTATATATATGAAAACATAATTATATACACATTGTGGAATTAATTGGATAATTATGCTGTCTTGTCCATATGTATATGTGTATATGTTTATGTGGGGGCCAGAGGTCAGTCTTTGGTGTTGTGCCTCACTCTCTTTCTACTTGGTTTCTCTGAGTCAGGGTCTCTCATAGCCTGAAGCCCACCAAGCAAGCTGCATTGACATCCAGCAAGCCCCAGAGATCCCTGTGTCTCTACCTGTCTCTCCTACATGCAGCACTACATCTGGCTTTTTATATGGGTCCTAGAGATTGAACGGAGGCCCTCATACTGCGTGATCAGCACGTTACTGACTGAGCTCCTTCCCATGTGACTGCTGCCTTTTTATTATTAAGAAAAGTGCTGCCTTTCTCTAAAGAGAACGTGCTCTTAAACAGACATGTTCTGTTCAGATGACTTAGGCTTTGAAACATGAAAGACATTTGTGGTTTTGTTTGGTCCATCAGGTATTATGTATCTCTTTTGTTTGTACCTTAAAGATGGAAGTCTGATACAGAAGTCACAGGAAGTAAAAATTTCTAGAATTTATATTTTTAACTTGTCTATGTTTTTCTATCTATTAATTTGATGATGATAAGGAATGAATTATTGAGACTAATTCTTATATTTTATCAGTTTTTAAATGATAACCTTTAAAGGCATTACTATATTTTAAGCTCATTTGGAGAATAAGGATGTTTTAAAGGTCTAATTAGGTTACAGTGCTCCATAATTTGGATGTTAAGTGTTCCCCCAAGGCCCCGTTCTTTTATGATTATACTCTAATTGAGATCCGGTGGTAGGTATAATGATATAACAATAATTTGTTGTTATTCCACCCTTAACCACATGTACAATATTCTGTGGAGGAAAGAAATTTTAAAGCAAGAGAAATATCAGGGAAAGATATTAGTAGCAGGAGAGGTGAATCGGTGGTGAAGGGCACTTGTTGGTCTTGCAGAAAGCCCAGGTTCATTTCCAAGCACCCACATCTTGGGGCTCACAACTTCCTGTCATTCCAACTCCAGGGGAATCTGACTCCCTCTTCTAATCTTCATGGGAAACTGCATCTGCATATACACATGTGCACACTTACACATACACACACACACAAACACACACATACACACATGCACCAAATAAACTATATCCTTAAAAATAAAATGATTTTATTTTGGAAGTTAGATTTTTTTTTATAATATTGTATATATGCTATATTCGTTTCTTGAAACTGAAACAAAATGGTTTATCCCACATTTTTCCAGTAATTCATGAAAGAATTTCTGAGTACAAATGCATATGTAATACACATAAATATTTTCTTTGGTCTTCATATTCTACCAATTACTTAATTTTAAATTCTAAAGTGTTACAGACATAACTATGAATCCTCAGAAGTTCTTCTCACAACTGTACTTCATATGGCTTTGGAGTCACTAGCAACCCATTTTTACCCAGCCCAGATGCTACCAGGCAGATCACAGAAAAGTGCTGCTCTACACTTCTGCATGCCCCCTCCATCTGTTACTGTCCCGAGTATGCATCCTGCCTGTCTGAGAGCACACTCCGTTAAGAATGTGTTTTCCCTCAGCCTCGACAGCTCGAGATAAGACCTCATAGCTACTCTTTCCGACATTCACTGTCTTAACCAGGCTCTAGTCAATCATCCTTTGTTTTCTATTCTGCTTCTACACAACACAAGGAAACCTTCACTGTCTTCTCTGCTATTTCTAGTTTATTATCTAACCTCTGTTTTGATTATATCAAAACTGTTGGTAAAAAATGTGTGCACAGGGAGACACAAAAAGAATTTTCCTAGTAGTCCCAAGGCTTGGATGAACCACTGATGTTCCATAATGGTCAGGAAATGCTGGAGGAGAAGTTGTGTTCCACTTGATAGTGTGTACACCATGACAAAAATAAAAATAATATTTATCTATTTCTGATGTGTAGCTCCACTTGCTTCTATTCATAAAGATGATTGGACTGTAAGGAGAAATTTTAATGGGAATGTTTGTTTTTAGTGTATCTTTTTCTCATAATTATTGCTATAGGCTTTTTAAAGTGATTAGTCTTTGAACTTTTTAATGTTGAATAGTGTTTGGTTGAATTATATGCCTGCGTTCTTTTCCTGGGGGATTTACATATATTTCCTTGATATAGACATGACTGCCCAAGTGAGCATGCCTATTCTTTACTGACTAACTGACCTCTGAAACTGTAATTATAACTGATTTTCAGAATTATGATTTTGTTTATTGTTGACTTGACAAGAAATATGTTTTTTAAGGTGAATTATCCCTTTTAAGGTGTTTTGCATTGAACCCTTGGTTTTACAACTGACATGTAAAAATCTACCTGTAGCTTCCATTCCATTTATTTTAGTAAATGTGTCACAAACCACAGGTATAAGTGCACATCATGCCATCCTGTCCCCTTTAGTTGTAGTTTCTAACTCTAGTTAGAAAACCAGGCCAACTAGTGATTTCTTCTCGGATGCTCTAGTCAGCTGTTCCCTAGCGGCCATGTCAGGGACATCAGATAATGGGTAACATGCTGCATCTTCTTCTTTGCCTCTGAGCTCAGTGCACGCTGGTGTTTATATTGAAAGTTGTTCTTTGAAGGAATGCTAGGTAGCATGAACTTGAAGGGCCCTTGGCTTATTCAAGGTTTTGGTGATTGTTCGGGTTTGTTTTTGTCAACTTGACACAAGCCAGAGGAAGAGGGAACATTAGTTGCCTCCCTTAGGTTGGCCTGTGGGGCATTTTCTTGATCAAGGATTGACACGGGAGGACCCAGCTTACTGAGGGCAGTGCCACATCTGATTCAGTAGTCAGGGCTGTGTAAGAAAGCAAGCTGAGCAAGCCACTAAGCAGTGTTCCTCCATGATCGTGACGTCAGTTGCTGCCTCCAGGTTCTTACCTTGAACTCCTGCCCTGGCCTCCCTAGACAATGTACTGTAATATGTAAGCTGAAACACACCCTTTCCTTCCCAGCTGGTTTTAGACAGTGTTATAGCACAGAAGTGGAAAAAACTAGTTCATTCATAATAAACGTAGAGATCAGTTCAGAGCAGGAAGGCCTGGGTCTGGGTCCCAGAATCCCTGTAAAAATGCATGGTATATGGCATGTGCTTGTAATCCTAGAGCACTGAGGGCAGAGATGGACAGTCCTGGGACTCACTGGCCAGCCAACCTAGCCTGCTGGATGAGCCCCAGGTCAGTGTGAGACTGTTTTAAAAATTAATGAATTGAAGGAAGGAAGGAAGGGAGAGAGGGAGGGAGGGAGGAAAGGAAGGAAGGAAGGAAGGAAGGAAG
>CABHPH010152528.1:467-33070 GCA_902168325.1 Peromyscus nudipes | reverse complement strand
AAGGAAGGAAGAAAAGAAAAAGTTTCCTGTCACCTGAGAAGCAACTCAAGGTTGCCCTGCAGCCTCTATAAGTACACCATGTGTGCAAACACATGTGCATATGCATGTACACATGCATTCATGTATACATATTCACACATATGTGCATACCTATGTAAGATTTTGATGACTATAAGTGTTGCTGGTATAAATATAGATTTATGCATATTTTATTTGAGCAGTTTTCATTTTCTAGAGTAAATATGTGCATGAATACTAAGTCGTATATAAAGTGCAGATTTAATTTTTTTTAATTTAAGAATTTTTTATTCTTTTTACATACCAACCACAGATCCCCTCTCATCCCTCTTCCCACTCTCCTCAAGCCTTTCCCCACCCACCACATGACCTACCCCCTCATCCCTTCCTCCGAAAGGGTAAGGCCTCCCATGGGGAGTCAGCAAAGCCTGGTACATTCAGTTGAGGCCGGACCAAGCCCCTCCCCACTGCATCAAGTCTGTGCAAGGTGTCCCACCATAGACAATGGGCTTCAAAAAGCCAGCTCACTGCAGATTTAATTTTATAAAAATAGTCCTATATGTTTCTCCAGGTATCTCTCAATTTCATATGACTTATGGGATGTCAGACCTCCGTTCTCTACCCTGCATTTGACAACGTCTGTTTCAGTGATGTTTTTGGCATTCTAGTAGGTCTGTAATGGTACTTAATGATTTTAGTTTGCATTTTTCTACTGACTAAGAATGTTGATCTTCACAAGTATGGTTCTTATTTGATTTCTTTGTTGAATTATCTTGTAAATATTATGTCCATTCTTAGCAGATTTTCTATTAGTGTTTTAAGAGTTGTTTTTTTTTAAAGCAACTCCTATCAGTCATTGGCTTGATTTTTTTATTTTTGTACCAGTTTTTAATGTGTGCTTTATGCTTGTAGATTTTGTGAAGTCAGCATCATTTCTCATAAAATTCAAATAAAGTCATTGCAAACATCCAGGAAGAACTGGTTCATATGTGGGTATGAAGCTCCATGTGCTCATGTTTCTTGTGTCAGATGGCGTAGCATTTGCGTAGAACTGAAGCTCCTCCTCCAGAGTCCCTGGAGTATACCGCACACATGCTGGGTGCCTACTTACTAGACTGACTGCATTGTTTCAGGAACAAACAATACGGAGGTTAGAAGGCTGTCTTCATGTCTAATACAGATGCAGAGTTTCTCTTATGTTTTCCTGGTTGCTGTGGAGCTACCCAGAGTGCAGAACATGTAGACACAGACGTTGATTGTACAGTTGGCGTTGTTGTTTGTTTGTTTGTTTGAAAGAATCTACTTTTGGCATCTTGTCTATGATATCTTTTCTTAACATAATATAAAATATTTTTAATAAACAGTTTTGTTTACATTTAAGTTTATGGTCCTCATTGAGTAATTTTTTTGTTTGTTTGTTTTTGAGACAGTGTTTCTCTGTGTAGTTTTGGAGCCTGTCCTGGATTTCACTCTGTAGACCAGGCTGGCCTCGAACTCACAGAGATCTGCCTGGCTCTGCCTCCTGAGTGCTGGGATTAAATGTGTGCACCACTGCCACCTGGCTTTGAGTAATTTTTTAATGTAAAGTATAGGTATAGGTTTTATCTTTATGAACAAATATGAAATTTTAACATTGTATATTGAAAAGACTGACATTTCTCATTGGTACCCTTTGACAATAGTGACTGATCATGTTCCTGTGTGTTTCTGAGCACCTCCTCCTGACCTTATAAGCTGTGTTCTTCCCTCTTCCAATCTTCTGCTACCTTAATCACTGAAGATTTATCATGTCTTAACACTTGTTAATAAGGATTTAATTTGGGAAAGTGCATGATAGGCACTGGTTTTTGTTTTGTGTATAATTCTATTATAGGTGAAAAACAAACTCGTATGCTCTCGGTTCTTTGACGTTCACATGTGACATGCAGCGTGGTCTCTACACACATGGGGAAGTATCTGGTTTGCTGTTGTCATGGTGATTGTTGACGTTGCTTGAGTGTGACCTTCCTTTCAGAGTGTTATATTCATGGTGATTATGTCTTCATGATCTGTTAACTTGTTAGTAGGTTTTGGTTCTTAATTTCTAAGTGTTTGTGTAGGTTTTTCTAACCTCATTCAGCTCTAACAGATTTTGCTTCATACGTTCAGACTGTCTTGAGACCGTTAGACCTGGCCAGTTCTTAGTCAGGTGATGTCTCAGTATGTGATACCTTCCCTACCCCACAAAGTCACTTCTCCTGGTCTAGTTCTTCTGCTTTGGATTCACGTGGCTGCTTTTCCCAAGTGTGCTTGCTTTCTAACGTTTGCACTTTGGATTACACTTCCAGCACAGTCTTTCTGGGGAGACACACTCAAACCAGAACATAAAATGTGTCTGCGAGATTCTGCTTTCAACTGTTTGAGCTCTGTAGCCATAAGAATACCCACTGCTCTTAATCTATCGAGAAACTGATGTGTCATTTTTGGAGTGCTGCCCATTTTCATATTACTCAATAGGCCAAAAATGGTTGCAATGTCTATGTCAACAGAAATTTTTCCTGCTTTTGTTTTGGGGATTTTAAATAATAAAAATGGCCAAATATATGAAGTTGTATCTCATTTTGGTAGTGGCTTGCATTTCCTCAGTAGGTACCTGATGTGAAAATCTTTGGCCATTTGTGTATCTACTTTGGAAAAATATCTGTGTCTTTTCCTCCCACTCAAGCATTTACCAAGCCCAACCCTGCTAAGCCTCAAGTATCCGATGAGGTCAGTCATGCTCGGGGCCTATGTTCTTCTTGTTGAATTGCCTATTGAATTTATTTGACTTTTTGGTGAATATCTATCATTTCTAGCCATGTTTATCATGATGTGTGATTATTTCTACTAGAAAGTCTTGAATAATGCTACCATCCTAGTAACATAACACATAATATCCTGTCACATTTTGGCAGATTTGAGATTTTGTGTGTGTGTGTGTGTGTGTGTTTGTGTGTTTGTGTGTGTGTGTGTAGTATTTTTCTACTTATCCTGTACATTTGGAATGCTATAAAGGTATTAATACTGTTAAGATTGCAGGAATATTGCAAATAGCTTTATTTTAGCTCATAATCTACCCAGTTATTTCTTTCATACCTCAAATTGTACTCTGCTGAGGGATGCGACTCCATTATCAGTTTAGTTTCCTTTTGTTAATTTATTTTTGCATATTTAACCTTCTTTCCTCCCTCCTCTCTCCCTTCCTCCATTCCATCCTCCCCCTCCCTCCCATCCCCCTTCCCTCCTTTCCTCCCTCCCTTCCTCTCTCCTTCCCTCTCTCCCTCTCTCCCTCTCTCCCTCTCTCCTTTCCTCCCTCCTCTCCTCCCTGCCTTCCTCCCTCCTTAAGATCCACTGTTGCTTCTCCAGATGTCCGAGTCAAGGCACACTGTGACTGATAAGAAAGCATTTAACAAGTTATAAGTCTAGCGTGGTTCATAGACTGATGAACAGTTTTCTCTCATTCCTTAACTGGCACCCTCTCTATTCTATTAAATTTTATTTCAATGATCATATTTTATTACCTAAGAAGACAGAATTTCTGTTCTCTTAATACAAGGAGGCTCTCAGGATCTAGGCTTACAGTTATTCTGTGAAGACAGAATACAGAGATTAGTATCTTCAGGATCCATTAGGCTACAACTTTATCTTCCTCCTGAAGATTCTTTGTAAAGTAAAAGGATGGAAGATTTAGGACCTACCAGTCTGTAATAAATTAGACCTGTATGAATGTTCAAATACTGTGTACTATTTTGACTGAAGAGGTGGGTCTTAGGGTAATACATGTTCTTGAATAGATGTTCATAACCTTTGAAGATCATTTCATTAAAACAAATAAGGCACAGGGGAACAGAAGTAAAAGGTGGATCACTTCAATGAAAGATGTAGCATTTCTTTATTTTTTGAGATAGGATTTTGCTATATAGCACTGACTGGCTTGGTGTTGTGTACCCCAGGCTGACTTCAGACCTTGAAAGTCTTCCTGTCTCACTCTCATGTGTGGAGATTGCAAGTATCCATCGTCATGCCCACTGAGATGATCACTAGTAATCCACTACCAGCATTTTGCTTATTTTAAATTAAAATAGTTCAGAGAAACTACGATTTGCACGTGCATATATTTAAGCTATTCGATTTAAGAATTATAAACAGCAAGCTTTCAACTTTCCCAGTTCTCTAATTTTGCTTCATGTGTATCCTCAAGCTTATTAACTGTGTTAAGCCCTTGCTGCTGAGAACCATTTTCACTGGTTTCGAAGGACTCCCTAAAAATGCAGTGCATTTCCACTGAGCCAGATGAACATGGAGCTGTGAAAACGTTCCAGATGTGACTTGAAAAGCAGCAGCAAACTTTTCTCCTGTTCTCTCAGTTGGAGACCTGAGGTATATCATCTAATTGGCTAAACAATGTGTGGAAGTGTTTACACTTCAATTGTTTTATCCCCCAAAGAGCTGAGTGGAAATTACAGGGTATTTTGATACTAATTTAAGATTTTTACTGAATAATGCAAAAGATACTTTGAAGCTCTGCTTGGAATTTATTAAATATTTGTTCTAAATAACTTAAAATCTATTGACTTTTCAAAGAATTTCCATAAAAATCCATTTTCTAGATTTCAAAAAGATGAAATTCTGCCATTTATGTGGGTTATGGTTGATTGAGTACTTCCTATTAAAAAAACACATACACACACACACACAACAACAACAACAACATTTTTGGTTTTTATAATTTTATAACTCTTGAAGTCTCAGTTTTTCTAAGCATGTAGTACATACCTTTTTTCTTCTAAATATGAATAAAGAATGGTGAGTTTCATTGACTTAATTGTTAGTGGCATTTTTAAACTCAGGTTGATAAAATGGTCACGACTGCTGTTGGATTGCTGTAATGGTGGTGGTAGTGGAGTGCAGCTCCTCTAACCGGATCCTTTGGCACAGTGTTCTCGACCTTCCTCACGGCATAGACCTTTAATACAGTTCCTCATGTTGGGGTGACCCGCAACCATAAAATTATTTTTATTGCTACTTCATAACTGTAATTTTGCTATTGTTGTGAATTGTAATGTGAGTATCTGATGAAGGATATCTGATATGTGACCACAGTGGGTCTCAACTTACATGTTGAGAACCATTGCTTTAGAAGCTTGTAAGTAGCAAATGACTAATTTTCTTAAGCTATGATGTAGCTTCTCTTTTTCAGTTCTTATATACTATTGGCTAGGACTTCTCAATGGTATTGAATGTAGTGGTATTTCCTTGTAGATATCATGAATTTTAATATGGGAGACCATTTTAGTTTCTTAGGTAGAAAAACATACTTTATTTGGGTACATTAATGGCTTTTTGGTACTTAATATCTCCTAAAAAGTCTTCTGCTCCAAACGTGTACTATTTTGACCACTCTTAAATAAATTGGAATTAAGATTAACATGCTAAGTATAATCTTTCCTTCATCTATATGTATATATTCAAGGGCTTTTAGAGGAAATAGGAGAAGTGGTAATTATACAACTTGAAATACTTATAATCATTCATAAATAATTCACAAAAGAGAAAATTGGTGATACTCATTTGTCTATTGATATTATCAAAGTATACCATGTCCCTCCATAAAACCTGGCAGAGATAATACATTAATCTAAAGTCTTCTTCACACATTCTTGGCTGACAGGGCTGTCTTTCATTGAACGGTTTCCTTCTAGATTCCCTTTATTCTATGAGAATCTTCTCTGCTGCATGTTAGTGTCTAATCGACCAGTGTGCTGGCATGCATCACTGCTTCTCGATGTTCCCACTCTAAGGATGGAACGTTCCTCTGCAGCTTCATGGAAGCTGCCTTCCCTGCAGCCATGAACCCATATCCAGAACAGCGAATAGTTTCTAGGTTCTTTCTGGAAACTCTTACTTGGTTACAGAAGGGAGCTTCTTTAGGCTTTTAACTCCCTGGATCTATGGTAGACAAGGGATTCTTTCTCTTCTAATGTTAATGTATAGAAAGTGGAAAGTCACTCTGCTAGTGTTTGAAAGGAAGTGAAGAAAACATTCTTGAAAAGAAAGAAAAAGTACTATTCCTAACACGCTTCACTTTTATTGTACATTAAAACATACCGTTTTAAAGCATCTATTCTATAATTATCAACAGACTTGGTTGAGAAGCAGTGTCAGGGTGTTTTTTAATTGTGTTGACAAGAGGGTGATGTGCAAAGCCACTTTAGGAAAGTATTTACTTTCAACAATAAGTGCTCATTGCTGTATAGGTATTTTTCTGTCACTGACAAAACATGAAATGATAGATGAAGACAAGAGATGATGACTTTGGCTTATGATTTCTGAGGTTTCAGGCATGGTCACTTATTCCCGTTGTTTCCAGGCTTGTGAGGAAGAGAAAAGCATCAAGGGGAGGAGGACATGCAGAACAAAGCTGCTCACCTCTGGTGACCAAGAAACAGGATGAAGGGAAAGGCCTCAGCGCCCCCACTCACTCACCACAGGCAGCCCACTGGTGGCCTGAGTTCTTCCTCCCACACTACTACTAATGAGTACACCAGCTAGCTGCCAGCTGCAGCATTGACTCTCAACCAGATGTCTCTTCATAATTTGCCTTTTGGAGAATATTTAAGATCCAAGCCACAGCAATTTTAAACCAGTTTTCTAAAATAATACCTGCAGATTCTCTTGGTGAGTTTGGAGAGAAAGTTTGACATTTAGAATCAGAAAAATGTGCATGATTATATAAAAGGAGTACAAGTGGTACATAAACGAAGCAATTGTACTTTCCTGTACACATTTTAAAACAACTTTGAGTTTTCATTCCTGAGAGCTGAGCTATCACTGTTGAATTCTGTGACAGGTCCCAAGAGCACTCTGGAGCTTTGTGGCTACTGTCCATGTGCCTCCTGATAGCCGGTGGGAACAGATGTGTGAAGAATGTGTTTCAGCTCAAAGTCTAGTCTCTATGAGTTTCCTAAAGGTATCGGGACCCAGTACTTCTCCTCTGGAAAGTTTTCGTTAGCTGGCTGATTACATAGTCTCCATGTTTGCTTTCTTTCCCCGCAAAGAAACAAGACATTTGGACAGACAGCGCCGATAAGGAGCCACGACAAAGTCCATTCTAAAAGACCCGTGGTTATGATTTTCTTATTTGTACTTTCCTATTTCATTTGTTTATAGGAGACTTTTTATAAGTATCAATGTAATTATTATCCTCTTAACATGTGGACAGGGTTTCTAACTGATGGTCACAGGGAAGTTCTCACTCCTAAAACCCTATACACCATAACGTACATCAGGGAAGCCTCCATCGCTTACTCACCCTTTAACGCCACCCATTGGTGTTCTCCCCCAGCACGGTGCTCCCTGCTTGGCTTGCTTTTCTGTTGTCTTAAGTGCACAAGATGACTATTGCTGGGAGTAACTTCGTTCTTTACAGCCAGATGTTCAAGTGCAGGGTATGACTCTATAGAGTTTGAACATAGTCCTTGAGAGAGGCACTCAGCTGCAGTGTATGACTTCTATAGTGTTTGAAAGTAGTCCTTGAGAGAGCTACTAAGACATAACGATGACGAATACAGGACTTTAGATCTGAGCACTGAGTTATATGGTGAGCTGGCTGAGTGTCACCACGTCACATCCACTTTTCTATCTTGACTGTTAAAGCCATGGTGCTTCATCTTTAAGTTCCCTGCATTTTTTGGTCTAACAATGCTCCCTGTGAATACTTACTGTATTATATAATTGTATGCACATGAGAAATATTTCTTTTGCCTTCCTATCATTCAGGTTTAGATGGATTTGTAATGTTGGATTAAGAACTCTGTTACAGAAAAATAGAGAGCCAGACAAGTATGCAGTTTAATGCTTATTTTATCTTTATAGCATGTTTATTTCCTCAGGTAAGGCTGGATTGCATCTTTCTACTTCATATGATTTCCTGTCTTTATTTAATTTCCTGTTTATTAATATGCTACATAAAGTTTTTAATTTTCTCTGAAGCTGACTCCATTTGCATGATGTCTTGAATTTTGTAAGTTATGGGTAATATAAGCTAGGTGTTATCATTGAAATAAGTTGTCTTTTTTATTTATGTGAGACAGACATGATTATGTGATTCTGGCAGCTAAGGGCAATGGGAAGTCATGTTTCTGGGTGTTGGATTTCAGTTCCTTAAGTCCTACGTGCCTGGACCTTTTCTAACAGAATTTCCCATATGGGTTGACAGTGACTGCAAGTTTTTAACCATGTGGGGTTGTGATTTTCTTTGAGAGTCCCCCGCAGGGATCTCTGCCGTGCCAGAACTGTCAGCCAAACCCCCTGTAACCGCCTGAGCAGCTGTCATCACCTCGTTTGCTGGGAAACTTGACTTTCATTAACACGTGTGCAAATAGAGCCATGGAGTGTGTACATTCTTTTTTCCTTTTTCCAGTATGCACTGGTTAACCCTGACCTTCACCCTAAAATTGAAGGACAGAATTTATTTATATTGGCTTTGAGGTTTTTACGATTTTCTCATAGATACCTTGATACCACAGACTGATTGGAATTAGTGTTTTCATTATTTTTGATAACAAATATCTTCTCATTTCTATAACAATGTCGGTTTTAGCTATCACTTCTTATGCTGCGTTACTGGGTAGTGCATATATATATATAATTTCACTTTCAACTGTTGCCAGTCTGGATTCTTATATGTGAAAATTTTATTAGACTGAAATGCTAAAGCTACATGTAAAAACAGTGAAAATCAATTTTATATTTTATGTTGTCTGTCATAAAATCTATTCCAGTATAATGTGTGTTAACAATGATTTGCATACACAAAATTTCCTGTTTAGCTTTTGGTTCTGTTGCATGATATTTTCTCATTGCTTTATCTTGAAGTTACGTTGTGCATAGTACTATGTAGAGTTCATTTTTCACTAATGCTAGTAAAACAAAAGCCAAAGCAGGGTGAGGGAGCTGGCTCAGTCAGTAACATGCTTGCTGTGCATGCTTGAGGATCTGATTCAAGGTCTCCAGTGCCATGCAGAAGAGCAGGTAGAGCAATGAACATCTATAATCTGTGTAATAGAGAGCCAGAGACAGAGGGGCCCTGGGCTTTACGGCCAGCCAGCAGAGCTGAATTGGTGAGAGCCAGGTTCAATGAAAGACTTTGTCTCAAAAACCACGGTGAAGAGTGATTGAGGAGATATTTGAAGTCACCTACCGGCCTCCATGTGCATGCATACACATGTACATCCCCACACATGTGCAGAAAGAAACATACACATGTGCACCCCCCATATATATATATATATATATAAACATGCTCATGTGCACAAAGAAACATGTAAAACAAAAGCAATCAAGAGCCATGTTGTCTAAATGAAATTATTAGCAATATTATGTCAGTTCAACACAGATATAGAGGGCACCAGCAGACTAGAGAAAGAATTCTGTCCAAGTGCAGCTTGGAGAGCTAATGAGCACAGCTTAAGCATTCCATCCCAAGTCATCTATCTCCTATGTGCTTCGGCACCCTCTGAGATCACAAGTGTCTGATGTGAGAAATGTGAAGAGCCTCATTTCTATAGACCTAACCATCAGCTATATTGTTCTGCTTTGTTTCCTCAAGATGGTTGTGGGCCAAACCTTCTACAGGTCACCACAAAAGCTCTGTTTTATGATGCTAATGGTTATGTGATACCCAGAGAAAAAAGCTACCTTACTTGTTTACCAGTAGCAGAGTGAAGGCAATTGTGAGGTTAGTTTTAATTGTTAATTTGACACGATCTAAATTCAGCTATGAAGAGACTCTCAGTGAGGACTTGTCTAGATTAGATTGGACTGGAGGTGTGACTGTGAACAATTTCCTTAATTGTGTTGACTGACTTGGGAAGAGTCACCTGTTGTGGGTGGCACCATTCCCTATGCAGGGACTATAGGAACAGAGAAAGTGGTCTGAGTGTAATCATGAATATGTTCACTCCCTCTCAGGTCTCGACTATGGGTGCTTTAGGTTCTTATCTCCTTGGATTCCCTGCAATGATGGACTGTAACCCGGATTTTGAGCTAAAATAAATCCTTTCCTGGAATCCTAAGTTGCTGTAATCAGAGTGTTTCATTACAGCGACAAGAAATGAAACTAAGATAGTAATGAGTGTGCGTCATCTGTTGGACCAGTTCATGATTGCATGACGTTTTGGCCTGTGTCACTTTCTGCATATGATTTTTTTTTGCATTTTTTGATATCAAATAATGGTGGTGGTTGATGCCCATAATAAACATCTAAAAAACATCACCAAATATAGTCACTTACGAGATTTAAAATAAAAAATAAATGACAAGGAGAAGAGTGAAAAATATTCACTAATTAATGTTTGCATACTGTCACTTATGTCAGATATGCCGTGTGGGATAACACAGCGGGATCCTTTCATTCTAGAAGGCTACAGTTTCTAATAGGAAAGATGAACAGTCAGTGAGAGAAGCCATAGCGCTATGGGAAGTTTAATTAGGAAAGTGATACGTAAGGAGCGATGGAAAATAACTAGGTAAACAAATGGGGTGAGGAAAAGTCCCTGAAGCTTAGGAAATCAAATGTATCTGTAGTTAATATCCTTATTATTAGTCTCATATGAAGGTGCCAGTGGGTCAGAGATCTGTGTGCTTTCCTAAGTAAGACCTAAGTGGAAAGCTAAAAGCCTATTCTTTTCTCAGTGTTCTAGATAATGAAAACACATTATTCAGTAAGTTGTCTGGAAATATAGACCCGTGTCTTCCTAAAGACTGGATAGTTCACCTGGAACCTGCAGGGAAGACAGCAGTTTAATCTCTAAAGGCATTTTTTGCATTGATTGTCCACTTTATATGGGTCATCTTTCAGCAAATGTCCAGGAAAGTGTGATATTTCCCACAGTTTGTAAATTAGATGACAAAACTGAACCAGATTATCTTAGCACAATCATTTGGGAAAGTGTACGTACATTAACATCAATTTGTTTTATGGTCTAACAATTTTGTGAATTTGGAGAAGCTGGTGATGGAAGTTCTTCAGAAATGATGGGATAAGTTCTCTCAAAGAAGCTGTATATAACCTTAGTGACCCATTTTAGGTTGAAAGAAGTGAAGCAAAACATTGTTAAGAATGAAGAAAGGAAAGAGAGAGCTGCTGGTAGAAGGAGGGGGCATAGTCATAGTCCATACTGAGGAATAAAGATGCCCGACAAGGCCATAGTGTGGGATGTTGACGACGACTTGACAAGTGATATGGAGCCAACAGTGCTTTTTGAGTGGTCAACCAGCTGAGAGCCAGTGGAACGTGTAGAACTGACTTTACTGTGATCTGATAGACATACAACTGTCCCGAATGAACCATTTAAGTGAATGTCAGTTATAGATCCATTCTTCTAAGACTCTACAAATGAATGGGTAAAACTAGCGTAATTAACAAAGGCTAAGAAACAGAAACACAGACTTAACTTGTGTATAGTCAAGGGTCTTGTACCACTTCAGAGGTAATGAATGATGGGGGGAAGGTTTAAAACAGCACGATTAGACAGGATGTTACTAGTGAGGTCTGCACATTCTTTTGATGAAAGGTAATTTAATGTAGGACTTTGAAGTTTTTTATTAATAGATAAAAGAGTGGATACAAACATTAGAACCTCAAGGCTTTGGTCAAACTGAAGTCTTTGCAGTGGGAGGAGAGATAATGGTGGTGGCTATGCAAACACACCTCCAGGACCTGTGAGTAAGTGTCCCTTACAAGTCTTATTCACTCAAGCTGTACTTTCTTTCAGTGATTGGGTGCTCAAGACTTTGTGTAGCAGTCTAACTGGGATGGAGAGGCAGAAAGGAAAGTGGTGAGAGAAACAGCTGTGGCATTCCGAAGCTTATTTTAAGTATTTTCTAAGGAAAAGGCTATTTTTGAATTTGCATTTCCATGTGGGTGCCATGTGACCGTGAGCACAAGTTAATTGGTGACTGGCTCTTGTGTGCCTCATCCACACATGAATTGCTGATAGAACATATATACTCTCCGATGTGTTCCTCCGCGGCAAGAACATGTTTATGGCATTGATCTGGTTCCTAGAATTGATGATGAATGAACACATTTCAGAAATCTGGCTGCTTTTTCCCAGATGTAAGAATTCCTGTCTCTGAGCTTAGTCTGTAAAACAAATTTAAATACATTGAAATATATAGGAAAATACGTTTATTAAACTTCACTAAAGAAAAATCTCTTCCATAGTCCATTTTGTTAGTTTTTTGTATTTTCTGCTGGTTTTTTTTTTAAGATTTTATTTTTATTTATGTGTATATGTGTGTGTATGTCAAGTCTGGGCATGTAACCAGAGGTCAAAAGAGGGCATTGGATCCCTGGTGGCTAGAGTTGTAGGTGATTGAGAGCTACTCAAACTTCAGTCCTTGACATTGTTTTAACCACTGAGCCACCTGTCCAGCCCTGTTTTGGTTTTCATTTTTCAATCTTTGTGTTTGTGTCTTTAGTCATGGGGACACTCGTGTGTGGATCCTAGTATTCCTGTTGAGGTCAGAGGTCATAACTCCAGATGTTGGTTCTTGGCCTTCCACCCTCTTTGAGACCACTCGCGTCCCCACCCCCTGCCCACCTCCTTTTTACCCCTTTTCACTGTATAAATCTCACTGGGGATGCTGTGTTCCCACCTCCCATCTCTCTACAGGGGTGTTGGGATTACAGGCATACTGTGTGATTGGGGTTCCAGGACTGTGTCTGGTTTTGGCCATTTCAACTCATTCCTCATGCTTGCTTGGTGAGCACTTTGCCCACAGATCAATCTCCTCAGCCCTGCTACCATTTTCTAAAAGTAAAACTCCAGTACTATTTTTAAAAATCACCTTTAACTGTAAGCTTCAGATGCAATATACATTTCCAAGTCACTGAAGTATTAGCTAAGCATAAAGACACAGCAGATTCAAGAGGGTAGGTGATCCTTCAATTGTTCTTTTTTCTTAAAAAAAAAAAAAAAGCACTCCCCATAAACATGTCCCCCCTGATGAGAAAGAATATCTCATTACTAGGGAAACTGATGAGCTGAGTGATTGATGATGATATAGACTATGCAAAGCAGGGCTATAGCTTAGGAGAATTGTAAGCCTTCCAGGGAAATATAGCAGCCAGATTATCCAGGTCAGTTCTTAGCCCTGTGACCAACTAGAAATTTGACGATAACTGATGACTTAAACTTCTCTTGACATTTTTCCCTTTCCTATTTTCCATTTATTTGAAAAAATGGCAAAAACTTTTGTTCATAAGATTGATATGAATATTAAATATGTTAACTATCAAAGTATCTCATAAAAGTATTAGTTAAAGAAATAGCTATTAGGATATGAGTGTATCATGTCGGGGCATGTGAATGCATAGCTTAGGCAGACTACCACAGGTACACCAAGTAGAAACATCCCACGATAGAATCTTAGAGAAGATAATATTTAAGGAATGGGTAGAAGAATGGGGACTATGATGCCTAGTTTTATGTCAACCTAACACAAGCTAGAGTATCTGAAAGGAAGGAAACTCAACTGAGAAAATGCCTCCATAATATCTAGTTTGAGGGCATTCTCTTAATTAATGAACTATGGAGGAGGGCCCAGCCCAATATGGGGGTGCCCTTCCTGGGCTGGAGGTCCTGGGTTCCATAAGAAAGGCTGAACAAGCCATGATGAGCAAGCCACTAATCAGCACTCTTACATGCCTCTGCATCAGCTCCTGCCTCCAGGATCCTGCCCTTTATGAGTTCTGACTTCCTTCACTGATGGACTACAATGTACAAGTGCAAGCCAAATACACCCTTCCCTCCCCAAGTTACTTTGGCCATTGTGTTTCATCACAGCAATAGTACCACTTACTAAGACAGGGACTCACTGAGAAGTAACTGTACAGGAGGGGAGAAAATTAGTTTAGTATTATATAGTAGACAGCAAGGAAAAAGGATAAAGTAAGAATTATTTAATACTAACCATTACTCCTAAATAAAAAAAAATTAGATCACTACATTTCATAAGTGACAGCTCTAGGTTGTAATCTGCATAAATACAAACTTATCCAGAGTTCCTGTATTGCAAAGTGATGTTGCTGTCCATATTGTTTAAGGGAGAAGGGATTTTCGTATTCCTAGAAAATGCCAAGTAAGATAAGTCCAGTAAAAAACGTGCTAAAGTAAATGGGGAGATGATAGTGAGTGTTGAATGTGACATGGCTTGTTAGAGGATAATTTCTAGGAAGGGAACCAATGATTGTAAGTTAGAGTATAAGAGCTGTGTTAAGATGTGGAGATGCTCTAGCTGCCAACATTCCGGAGAGCAGGCCCTGCACCTTGCCTGGGCAGCACAGTAGAGCCAACCCTGTTGGTGGAGGTCTGGGTGAGCCAGCCCAGAAGTTGTGAGAATGGGAGAGCTGTCCTCATTAGTCATCTGTTTTGTGGCAGCATGGGTGAGGGAGAGATGCCCCTCCTGCCCATCAACTACTGAGGCAGATGGGAAAGCTGGCCCTGAGGTCATGAAATCTGAAGAGCTGTCCCTGCCCCCACCAGCCGCAACCTTCAACAGAGCAGGTTGTGTACCTCACCTGGGCAGCACAGTAGGGCCAGCCCTGTTGGAGGAGGTGGAGATAAACCAACCCTGAAGTTGTGAGCATGGGAGAGCTGTCCCCGTTACTCATCTGTCATGTGGTGGCATGGGTGAGGAAGAGATACCCTCTCCACACTCATTAATGCCTGAGGCAGATGGGAGAGCTGGCCCTGGGGTCATAAGAGTGGGAGAGCTGTCCCTGCCCCTTTTCAGTTGCAGCACTCGGGAGAGTGGCCCCTACACCTCAAATGGACAACACTGTAGAGCTGACCCTGAAGGTGTAGATGTGGGAGAGCTGACCCTGAGGATGTGAAAGTGGAAGAACTGGCCCCGCCCCTTGCTCATTGCTGCAAGGGGTGAACTAGCCAGGGCAATGCTGGAGAGCTCACCCTGTAGGTGTGGACAGGGGGGAGCTGATGAGCTGACCAACCCTGTTACTACCCATGCCCAGAACCAGGGGTTTGTGTTGGCCCACCCCTACATCCACCCCGTCTGTGATCTGCTGGAGTATGCAGGTGGGGTTGGTCCTGTGGACCCAGAGCTGCAGGATCTGCAGAACACAGGACAGCGATAGGATGTCCAGGAAGATCGTCAGTGAGGGCCCAGCATCGATGATGTCTCAGAGACCAGGGGCCTTGAATCAGATGAGTGATTCTTTGCATGTAAAAATGTACAGATAAAGGAGTTACTGCGTGACTCACCGTGTCATACTGCGGCTTCCATGAGAATTTCCCTTTCTTTCCTTTTTTCCCCTTTTCCCCTTAAATTTTATTTTATTTTATTTTGGGTAGGGGGAGGGAGACGTGGGGGATTGGGAGGCATGATGTGAAAGATACAAACAATAAATGAAAAGAAAGTTAAAAAGATGTGGAGATGTTGATGAAGGGATCTTACGAGGACACCCAAGTGGAAGGCCCCTTGTGCAGTGACGTAAGCAGGGGCATAAGAGGACACAGGCAGTGGGCAGCGGCACTCCGGAAGAAAAGAGTGAGTCCCCCATAAAGTTCTCTTTAATCCCCATTATTTTTATTAGTTCTTTGAGAATTTTATACCATGTAGTTTGATTATATTCAGCTCCTCCCCCAATTCTTCCCAGATCTGCCCCCACCCACTCAACTTCGTTATCTTCTTTTTTGTCCCCTCAGGATCAGGTTCAATTTATGCTACACATATATTCTTAGCATTCCACTAGAGCGTTATCCGTTTACTAGGGGCCATGGTCTTAAAGAAAAATGACCTTCCCTCTCTCATCAGCTACTAATTGTCAAAAGCTCCTCGGCAAGACTGTGTGCCCACCTTTCCTCTCCATGCTGGGACTTGGTCTGGCTTTAGCTTACACTAGTCTTGTGCAAACTTTCCCAGCTACTGAGTTCATATGTTCAGCTGTCCTACTGGGTCTGGAAGACACTGTTCCCTTGTATTCATCCACTACCTCCGGATTTTATGCTCTTTCTGTCTCCTCTTCCACAGTGAACCCTGAGCCTTGGGAGGAGGGCGCGGAATATAGACACCACGTTTAGGATTGAATATTCCACAGATACTTATTATCAGTATCTTAGCCAGTTATGAGTCTCTGTGTGATGAGGGCTGAGAGATGACTTAATCTGTGGATAGAATGATAGATAAGTCATTAGGAGTTGTATTAAAACTATATCTACTTAAAAGAAAAATAGTAGTTGGTTCTCTGTTAGGATCTGTGTCCTGTCTAGCCACAGGTTCTTGACCACTATTGGCACCAGGTATGGGTTTCATCTTGTGGAGAGGGACTGAAATTCAACCAGAAAGTGGTTCATTACTCCATTTGTTCCACTATTGGAAACTCATATAAATTTTAGTGTGAATACTGCACAAAGCAATACTTCAAGGAGGGCACATCATTTCAGTAGATGCTTTTAAGCTTGGTAGGAATAGAGATGGTCTTAGAACATTCAGGAGCAGCTCCTTGTTTACAAATCTCCTGGCTCAGAGTTTGAACAGAGTCAAGAAGTATCCAGGGTCAGCTGTGGGAACGATTCAGCAAAGAGAGTCAAAGGAGGCCAGATTAGAACCCAAAATGAAGACAGAGCAGTGCTGGAGAGCTGGCAGCTGTGGTTTTGTTTGTTCGTTTGGTTAGGATTGCTTTCTGGTAGGGTCTCAAATTTATTGTGTAGCTGAGAATTGCTTTGAACTTGTGATCCTTCTGAATCTGCCCCCTAACTGCTAGGAATAGTGCACTATGCCTGACCTCTATGTTTCTAATTGATTAAAAAATAATTCAAAATGCTAGAGAAAAATATAGACAAGTTCATGTCTTTTCCAAGAACTCCTTTTAATAATTCCTTGAGAAAAACCACTTCTTTTCAATAGCTTTTATTTTTGCATGAGTGTGTCATTGACAATAAACATACAAACTTTATGATAGTGTTCATTTATATAACAAAACATAGATTATTTGGGAAAATCTCTACTTTGTATTCTGAATGAGGTTGCTTAGAAAATTAGCAGAAACTAGATAATATATAATGATTCTGCATTGTGTGTATACTCAGTTGTCTTACAGGGGGCTAGGATCCCTTTCAGCAATTAATCTACATGTACCAAAAGAAACTGGCATTCCTCTTAGTTGTGTTTA
Source organism: Peromyscus nudipes (assembly GCA_902168325.1). Taxonomy (NCBI): domain Eukaryota; kingdom Metazoa; phylum Chordata; class Mammalia; order Rodentia; family Cricetidae; genus Peromyscus; species Peromyscus nudipes. The sequence continues at coordinate 15,834 of CABHPH010152528.1, read as the reverse complement.
ATAATTCAGACATTATACTTCAAAGCACTGTAATATAACCCAACAATTTCTGGAAAACATCAACCTGGTGGGTTTTGCAACAGATGGTTTCTTATTAGATTTCACATGTCCTTTCCACAGGGCCTTGCCACGGGAAATTCTATCCTGTCCATTTTGTAAAACAACTATCTTATATATTGAAACAAATCTTTCTCTGTCCTGTCAGCCAGCTCCCAAATAATGACACAGAGACTTATATTAATTATGAAAGCTCAGCTTACAGCTTAGGCTTGTTGCTGACTAGTTCTTTTACCTTAAATTAACCCATAATTTTTTATCTGCATTCTCCCATGTGGCTTTTTGCCTTCCTTTCATTCTGTACCTCTGACTTGTTCTGCATCTCCTGGCATCTCCTGCGTTCCAGATTCCTCCTGCCCTCTCTTTCTGCCCAAAGTCCCACCTAAAGCCACTGGTCATTCAGCTCTCCACCAAACCAATCAGAATGCACCTTGGCAAAGACACACCCCCACAATGTAAGCAAATATTCCACAGCAATATATGTCAATAAATCTCTTAGAAGTACAAAAACAAAATCATCTTTTCATATCTGGCTCTATATAGTTTTGTTTTCAAAGGCTTTTATAGTTCAAAATATGAAATCCTCATTGTAAACATTAACATTTACTCATTTTAAAAGTCTGATTGATGGATTTATGGAAATTGGGTAAAGTTTGTGCATGCAATGATAGATTATTGGTAGTTGGTTCAATGGTTTGTCCATTTGGCTGCATAATAGAAGACAGATGTCCCCTAAGCTCTATGTCCTGTCTAGTCATCGGTTCTTCACCAGATAATGGTGTCAATGATTGGTTTCATCCTGTGGGGTGTGACTTAAATCCAGTGAGAAGTGCTATTGGTTACTCCCATGATGTTCGTGCCACGATTGCACAAGTAGCCATGCATTATGTCTTACACCTTTTACACCAGCAGTCAGAAAACAGAGGCAGATGTGTCTCTGTGAGCTAGATGTGAGCCTAGTCTACATAGTGAGATCTAGACCAGCCAGGGCTACACTATATGAACTTGTCTCAAAGAAAGAAGAGGAGAAATGATGGTATAGAATTATGTAAAGCTATGTTAGAAAATTTCACTTGTGCCTATTCTGTTTTTCAGTAGTGTTTCATTTAGAAATTTATTCACAAATATTTATTGCCATGTTCAAAATTTGGTTTCCTTACCTCATAGACATTTAGAGTCCAGAAAGGGAGCTCTGTGTGAGCACAATAATGCAAGACCTAGAGGGGTTGCACCAAGGAAAACTCTTGTCCAAGAAGACCTCAGACAATGATTCCTCCACCAGCTTGTAAAGAGTAAGTCTCTGTATTTACAGTTACAAAAAGAGAAATAATGTAGACATTTTTGGAAGAGTAGAGAGGTCAAAGGTGTGGAGAATTCTGCTGATGCAGATGTTCAACCAGATGAAGAAAATCATGCAGATGGACCTTAAGTGTGAAGATGATAGTCAGCATGTCCTATTCAGTGACTCTAAAACTCCAGAAGTAGATGAAGATACTTCTTGTATATACTTTGCTATAAAAATCTTTGCAAGCTGGGTGGTGGTGGTGCATGCCTTTAATCCCAGCACTCAGGAGGCAGAGCCAGATGGATCTCTGTGAGTTCGAGGTCAGCCTGGTCTACTGAGTGAGATTGAGGACAGGCACCAATCTCGAAAAACAAAAAAAAAAACAAAAACAAAAACAAAAAAAAATCTTTGCAAGTTATTTTCTAGAATATTCTCTGGTTTCTTAAGCTTAAAATATAGAAAATCCATATTTCAAACTACAATACTATTTTTTATGTTGTAATAGCATATAACAGGGGATAATATGTTTTTATTAGTTGATAGCACACATTTTAGTCTATACTACCTTATTTAAAATACTCTACATCTTTTTCATCTGTACAATATACATAAAGCTATATATATATTACATAATAAAACCCAAATCTTCAATTCAATTAGTTTCATGGTGAGTTCAAAAGTGACTAAAACTTTTGTCACACAATTTCTTAGAATCCCAAACAATATGAATTGAGCATCCCTCTTTATTTTAACCAAGTACAGTGATTTAATGATTCTCATGGCATTTTAGAATTATGTCAGTGTTCTAGTTCAGTTTTAAGTAGAATTGTAGGGGACAGAGGTGGGTAGAACAGCATGATGTGATTTCATTAGTTGTTAGGAAAGATCTGTTCCAGAACATCTTTCTGCATCCATTTAGTTTGAGGAGTAGAATAGTGCAAGTGTGGTGGTTTGAATAAGTATGGCCCCCATGGACTCACATATTTATTTGAATGCTTGGCCCACAGCGAGTGGCTCTATTGGGAGATATGGCATTGTTGGAGTAGGTGTGACCTTGGAGGAAGTGTGTAACTGTGGGGATAGGCTTTGAGGTCTCATATATGCTCAAGCTATGCCCAGTGTGACATATAGTGTCTCTTTCTGCTGCCTGCAAATGAAGATGTAGAACCCTCAGCCCCTTCTCCAGCACCATGTCTGCCTGCATGCTGCCATGCTTCTCACCATGATGATAGTGTTCTAATCCTCTGTAACTGAAAGCCAGTCCTAATTAAATGTTTTCCTTTGTAAGAGTTGCCTTGGTCAAGGTGTCTCTTCACAGCAATAGAAACTCTAACTAAGACAGCAAGCACAAAAGACATAAAGCAGCACAGATCACAGACATCAATATAGCCCCTAGTGGCAGCTCTACCTTAGGACATCAGTATGGCTTCAGGTGGCAGCACAGACCTCAGACATATACATAGCCTTTGGTGGGAACTCAGACCATGAACATCAACACAGACCCAGGCTGCAGTAGGGTCATGGATCTAGACATGGCCCTCAGTTGCAGGACAGCCCGGACATCACCCTGGACTCAAGTGGCAACACATGGCACTCAGATAATTATGGCCCTCAGAGGCAGCATGGCCCATGAACATATGGCTTTAGCACAGACCAGGGACATCAACATAGACCCCTGCTGCAGTAAGATCATGGCCCAAACATGAAGCCATGATGATGTCCAGGCCCATGCTGCCACTGAGGGATATGTCTGGGTCCATGGTCCTGCTGCAACTAGAGTCTCAGTTTATGTCCATGGCTAGTTTTGGCACCAAGGGCCATGCAGATGTCTGTGGTCTGTGCTGCATCCTGAAGCCATGTTGCTGTCCATGTGCCATGCTGCCAATGGGGGCCATGCTAATGTGGGTGGCCTCCATTGCCACTAGAGGCCACATAGATGTCTGTGGTACAGGCAGCCTTGAAGCGCCTTGTCTGGGTCCATGGTTCTACTGCAGCATGATCTGTGCTCCTGCTGACTGTGGAGAGCAAGGAAGCTACTTTTGTTATGATATGGATGACTACAGATGCACAGTTGAGAGGGAGAAACATGGAAGACTTCTGTGACAACCCTTACCCCAACCCCAGCACTCCCCTGCCCCCAAAAAAGTAGCAGCCTAGACAGGAAGCCACCAAAGAGAACTCATAATAAGTGTGATGAGGATGCCGAAGAGTAGCTCTCCACAATTGATAGCTTCTGGCAGAGGTAGGGGAAGGGAAGGACTCACTTTTATTTAAGGGGTAGGCCACTAAGAATTTGAGCATGCTCCAGCGAGTGTATAGATAACACAAAGTGGACTTTTAAAAAATTTTATTTTGGCCGGGCGGTGGTGGCGCACGCCTTTAATCCCAGCACTTGGGAGGCAGAGGCAGGCGGATCTCTGTGAGTTCGAGGCCAGCCTGGGCTACCAAGTGAGTTCCAGAAAAGGCGCAAAACTACACAGAGAAACCCTGTCTCAAAAAAACCAAAAAAACAAAAAATTTTATTTTGTACTTCTTTTGATGGGGGAGGTCACAAGGTGGGGCAGATATGGAAGGACTGGGAAGGGATTGTGATCAGGGTGCATATTATGAAACTCCTAGAGAATCAATAAAAATGTTATGTGGGGGGAAAAAAGATGAAAAGCTCGTGACAGTTGCTAGAATTTGAGGGAAGACAGAGTCCAAAGGAGATTCCAAAGACTTGGGAGAAGAACTGATGAAGTTGGAGAGACACAAGCCAAAGGAGAAAGTGGCATCTGGAACGATTCTCATGCTTCTGCTTGCTGTCCACACAGTGGTAGAGTCTAGAACAGTTCTGTTGCTTCTGCTTGCTGTCCGCACAGTGGTGGTGTCAAGAGGTGGAGTCTAGAACAGTTCTCACACTTCTGCTTGTGTCCACACAGTGGTGGTATCAAGCAGAGGAGTGTCTCCAAGACAGGAGGCAGCTAAGTAAGGGAGCTGAAGCATGTGTTTTCATTTAGAAATTTAATTGGTATCATTATTAGTATGGTTACACTAATATCCAGGATGAGTTGCTTGTTTCAGAGTCACATTATTTCCATATGAGAATATTCTTACAACCCTCAGATGTCCTTCTGGGTGCTCTGTATAGCTAACTCTTTCTTTTCTCCTCCATTCTTTTTTAACTTTGGGCTTTGAGTCAAAATATCACAAGAAAGCGTAGGAAACGCACTCTTGGGGAGGTGTGGTGGCACAGCTGTGTCGTCTTTGTGGTCTCAGCACTGGGGAAGGAGGTAGTGGCTTCAGGCTTGTCACAAATTCCTGGCCACCCTGTCCTAGATAGTGACCTCTAGAGCAGTCAAAAGAATTTCAATTTTTTTCTCTTGAAGGAAACTTGAAAGGGCTGATGCTTCTCTCTGAGAGGGATGAGAAATCACCCCTGAAGACCACAAGTGTCTCTTCCGTTTCTAGGGTGCATTGTACTGTTAGCAGACTAATTGACTTGAGAATATTCCTAAGAAGAGGGTGACACGAAAGAGTTTACATTTGATAAGAATTTGCTATACAGCTTTGGGCTGTAATTTTACCCATTTTGCCATTTGCAAAATCAAGGAAATACATTGTCATATGGCTTTAAATTGGAAGTTTTGGCATATTTGAGGTGACTTATCAGCTTCCCAAAATTGTAACAAAAATTCTGTATTTATAGTTAGTACTATTTTAAAGATTTTTCTTATTTTTAATTGTGTTTGCTCTTGTGTGTGTGTGTCCGTGTGTCCGTGCATGCCCATGTGGGTATGTGCACATGACTACAGCTACCTGAGAAGACCAGAGGCATCAGCTTCCCTGAATCTGAAGTTATAGATAGTTGTGAGCTGCCTGATGTTGGTGCTGGGAATTGAACTTAGGTCCTTTGAAAGAGCAGTACACACTCCAGTGAATACTTTCTACATTCAAGTCTTCCATCATATTTTCAGAGTTCTAGATTCTCCACTTCCCCATTTTTTTCTTACATTTTGATGATTTAACATGAAGAGTGATTTCCTGCTATGAAACCTTTATGGTCTGGTGGAAACAAAGCTCTTCTGAGTGAATTAGAAAAGGATGTTCTTAGAGGTGGCAGTTTCATCTTATTAACTCATTCATGCCACAGGCTGTGTCCACTAGTGCCTTTGTGATCTTCTAAGATGACCTCAATAAAACTCTAGCACTGTCTTCTGAGGGAGAGATAGTCACGCAAAACTATAGCTGTCTCCAGAGCTGGTTGTTTTTGTGCGACCAGAATTTCTGCCACCTCACTCTCAAGACTATTTAGACTTTCTTCCTCTCACTCATGGAGTCATAAAGAAGGATATTAACTCTTGGCACAGCCCTGTGCAAAAACTTTCTGTGTCAGTATAAGATGCACAAATTGACTGCAAAGTGCAAGTATGGACAAAGTTAGCCAAAGTCTAAGCTGACATATAGCAGTGATGGTTCCTTAGATAGAGCAATTGAAATGCCATGACAGTGAATACAGATCCTAGCGCAGTTTTCCTATCTAAACCTAGGCCAAGCTTTCATATATTTAACCAAGCATGCTTCTTCTGAAGCTCCAGAAAACATAATTACATAGCATTTGTTAAAGTAACTCAGTAAAATCAAATAGAATTTAGCGTTGCTGGTGTTTGTTTACTTAAAAACAGATTCCGTCCCAAGAATTGTTCCCTCCATCCATCCAATCAGACCCCAGGGAGCAGAGCTTCCTGCACTACTGAGATGGAAGACTACTGATCTGTTTAAGTTGGTCCTTGCTCTGTGTGCATGCTTAGGAAACTGTGTGACAATGACTGATCATGTGAGTCCAGCATAGGAGCGCTGCGGCCTGTCCCACCCCAGTCCTCTGATCACTTGTGTGGATGTGGCAGGGTTGTGGTCTCCAGGATTTTTTTGTTCTATTAAAATTACAAGATAGTTAATATATGTAGAATATGTATGGTGGTAGCAGCAAGCTCATAGCTTTGGAAAAATAAAAAAATGTATACACAAATTCTGCTGCTCTGTATTCAAGTGCAATACAGATTTATTATGAATAATTACATTATAGTACAAATATTCAAAACAGAATCGGTGTTAAAATATTAATACATTAACACATTAATAAAAAAGAAATATAAAAATGCATCTGTATTTTGGTATAAAATCAAGGACAAAAAAAAAACACCCTCAAATCAAATCCTTGGTTTTAATCTGCCTGAAAAGGCTAAGACTATGTTCATTTATCAGTGAATATTTATTAAAATACACATAGAAGTTTTAAATGTGTTATGTGTCAGCAAGCAAGCTGTCTACTTGATTCACATTCAACATGTAATGTGTGTGTGAAATCAACAGCATAAAGTTTAAGCAGGACTCACTAAATGTGTTTATAGTTAAAATTCTTGAAATAAAAACATTCTCTTCTTTACATTCCTCGGGCTCATCCCTGTTTTATTGTGTGAATGGTAGGACACTGCCCAGATAACATCAGCCACTCCCTGCTGTCTGTTTCTTGCATTGTGACATTACAACCACAAGCCATTGAACTTCAAATTAGTTACTCAAGCTTCCTGCATAGAATTGTCTCAACCGGATACCATAATTGTAGTCTTGGGTTTAGGGGCTAAATTCTCTGTTGTAGCAGTCACAAGTCAAATGAGCATTGTTTTATATAAAGGTGAAAATGACACATACACATATACGAGAGAGATCTCCTAGTCTGGACTCAAACTTACTATGTACCCAAGGTTGGCCTTCAGTTTCAGACCCTCCTGCTTCAACTATTTCTGCCTTTTAAAAGTTAGGATTCTAGGCAAATGGCATCATACCCAGTACCTGTTTGACTTGACATTTAATTCCAGTGCTTGCTACTCCATCATGCTCCGTCAAAAGTTTATCAGAGTGGGAGAATAAGGGCATCATGCTATGCAGATTGCAGACCTCAGTTACTCTTCCATGGAATAATGTGTCTATCTTATGGAAGCTAGTTAATCTTCCAGAGATTCTGGTTCCCTCTGTGAGATGCATGCCATACAGTCAATTTGAGATGGCATCACTGAAGCATCTTGTTTAATTCTTCCTGCCACTCACAGTGAATTGAGGAGATTTGGTGTGTGTGTGTGTGTGTTTGTGTTGGTTATTTGTGGTTTGCTTTGATTTATACATATATATTACATTATATGCTATATAAATTATGTAATAAAAGTTAGCTAAATTATCATTTTTAAGAGAAAAAGTAGTGTATTATATCAGGGATCTGTAAACCTACAATCTCTGCCATATAATCCTATTTTCTCTTCTCTTTCCCCTCTTTCTTTATTTTCCTCCCTCCCCACTCTTTCCTTCCTTCCTCCTTCCTTCCTTCCTTCCTTCCTTCCTTCCTTCCTTCCTTCCTTCCTTCCTTCCTTCCTTCTTTCCTTCCTTCCTTCTTTCCTTCCTTCCTTCCTTTCTTCCTTCCTTCCTTCCTTTTTTTCTTTCTTCCTTTCTTGTTTTTCCTCTTTAAAAATACAGGGTAATTCTTAGCTTATAGGCTGAACAAAAACAGGACACTGGCAAAAATCTGTCCTGTGGAAATGGTTGATTATATTGATATTATAAATAATTTCATTACCTCATAGATAATTTTCAAAAATTATGAAAAGAACTTGCCTGTGAGCTTTTCTGATAGGCTTATAGATCTTTTTTTTTTTTATTCTATTGGATCACTCAAAATTTGCATTGTTGGTTTAATTTAAAGCTAAGGTCAACTAAAGCCAAGCAAGCTACCAGGAGCATAGTTCTTTGTCCTAAATGTTCAATTTTTTAATTTATGAAAACTAAAGTGTAAATTCTTATCAGTTAAAGAAAATCACAACTAAACATGCTCTATATAAGCAAAGTGGGATTTGTTTGGAAGAACAAACAATAGTGATATAATTTGTTTCAGAAAAATACACTGAGCATCCTCAGAAGCATATATGGGTTAGAAGTAAATATTGGTTTATGAAAGAAAATACATTTCTTTGTAAATTCTTTTTTGATAATTTTATACACAAATAAGCTATTTCTATCATTTCCACTCATCTAGCTCACATTCTAACTTCTCTCATGTGCCTCCATTCCCTCTTCCTCTCCAAATCTATTATTTTACTCACACACACACACACACACACACACACACACACACAGACACAAGCTACTAAGTCCAGTTAGCGTTGCTCCTATGTACATAATCTTTAGGGCTGAATGTTTGGGATGAGCTGAGCCGTCAGGGAGCTCATCCTTTAGGAAAACTGATTCTCCCTTTCTCTTAACCCACTGAAGCTTGTGGCTCTATGTCTGCGGGGGGGGGGGGGGGGGGGGCTTGGGAAAATTTCCCCACATCCACTAAAATCAAGAAAACAATTGAAAACTAATGCTACTCTACTAAGTGTGAGGAAGAAAGGGAACCTTCATTCACTCTTGGAAGGATTGCAAACTACTGTGGCCATTATGGAAACCAGTCTGGAGAATTCTAAGCACACTTTATATTGTGCCCAAAGGACTCAGTGTCCTGCTATAGAGATTCTTGCTCATCCGTGTTCATTTCTGACCCAAGAGCTAGGAAGTGGGAGCAACCTAAATATCCTTCTTTTGATAAATGGGTAATGGAAATGTTATACACATATACATTGAAATTCTATTCTTCTTTAAGGGAAAAATGAAATGACTATATTTTCAGGTAAGTGAATGGGACTAGAAAATATTATACTAAATGAGGTAACACAGATCCAAAGGGACAAACATGTGTTGTCTCTTATTTGTGAATCCTAGCTCCAGATCTTTAGATCTGAGTGTATGTCATGAAGTAACTACAGAAGCCAGGCAAGTAAGAAGGTACACTCTGAGGGGAGGGACAGATAAAGTACTGCAGAGGTGGATGAGACACGGGTCCTGTGAGGGGGGAACTCAAAAGACGGGGGTGGACTTTAAATCTGAATGGTTAGATGGTGAAGCAGAGTTGTAGATTAGTAATATGATTGAAATGTATGGTGCCTCTGGATTTGTCCAAGGCCATTCTGGCCACTAAGGAAATTCTGTGATTTTATATAAATTTTAAGATTCTCTTTTTCTGTCAAAAGCGTCATTTGGGTTTGGTTGGTGTCGTATCTTTACATCATTCTGGGTAGTATGGACACTTGAGAACTCCTCCTCCATCCATGAGCACGGCTGCCTTCATCTGTGCCATCTTAAATTCCTTCACCGGTGTTTTATACACTTTAATGTACAAATTAGTTTCTTAATATCTCTTTTGTATAGTTTCTTTATAGTTTACAGAAATAAAAGTGATTTTGTATTATTTGTAAGCCACAAATGAATCAAATTATTACTGAACTTATTTTCCTATCAGTTTTAATGAAGGCTTTACTTTAGGACTAATTTTTTGTAAAGTTTTGTCATTTCAAAGGACATCGTTTACATCTTCCTTTTCCATTTGAATACTTCTGTTCTCATTCTTCTTCCTCACTGTTCTGGCTAGGACACCAGCCAGGACTCCCACTGCTGTGTTGAATGTAAGAACTTTTGGTTGTACAAGCTTGCATTCCCACCAGCAGTGGAAGAGAGTTCCCCTAGCTCCACATCCTCTCCAGCATAAGCTGTCTTCAGTGTTTTTGATCTTAGCCATTCTGACAGGTGGTATCTCAGAGTCTTTTTGATTTGCATTTCCCTGATGATTAGGGATGTTGAGCAATTCCTTAAATGTCTTTCAGCCATTTGTGTTTCCTCTGCTGAGAATTCTCTGTTTAGTTCTATAGCCCATTTCTTAATTGTACTGTTGGGCATTTTGATGTCTAATTTCTTGAGTTCTTTATATATTCTAGATATCAGTCCTCTGTCAGATGTGGGCTTGGTGAAGACCTTTTCCCATTCTGTAGGCTGTCGCTTTGCCTTGTTGACCTTATCCTTTGCTCTACAAAAGCTTCTCAGTTTCAAGAGGTCCCATTGATTGATTGTTTCTCTCAGTGTCTGAGCTACTGAAGCACAGGGACAAATAGCCAAACGAATGGAAACACATGAACTATGAACCAATGGCTGAGGAGCCCCCAACTGGATCAGGCCCTCTGGATAAGTGAGACAATTCATTAGCTTGATCTGTTTGGGAGGCATCCAGACAGTGGGACTGGGACCTGTCCTCAGTGCATGTGCTGGCTGTTTGGAACCTGGGGCTTATACAGGGACACTTGGCTCAACCTAGGAGGAGGGGACTGGACCTGCCTGGACGAATCTACCAAGTTGAACTCAATCCTCAGGGGAGTCTTTGCCATGGAGGAGATGGGAATAGGGGGTGGGCTAGGGGGAAGGCAGGGGGGCGGGAGGGGGAATCCGTGGCTGATATGTAAAATTAAATTAAATTATAAAATAAAATTTTTAAAAAAAGAACTTTCGGGCCTTAATTCTGCATGGCGGTAGCTGTAGACTTAAGTGGGGAGGGCTTTTATTATGCGGCAGTACCTTTATTTTGTACCCAGTTTTATAATAAATTTTATGATGGAGGAATTTTCATTTCTGTTAACTGAATTTTCATCTATTGAGAAGATCTTATTGGGGGAAGTCCTTCATGCTTTTAACATGATATATTTGTTGCTTTGCATGTATTAAAACATTTTTGCACTTCAAGGATAAGTCCCACCTATTAATAGTGTATTTTTTAAAATATACTTTGATTTTAATTTGTTTCTTTTTAATAGCTCTTATTTATTTATGAAACCTCTTATTTTGTTTTCTTTATTTATTTCATTGATTTTTCCATGTGCTCTTATGCTTTATTATTCCTCAAGAAGATCATTATAAATTCTTTCTTTAATTTAAATTTTCATTTTTTTTAGAATTTCATTATGGGAATATTATCTTTACATCGTTTCCTCCCATCCTTTCCCTTTTCCAACTCCTCTCATGTACTCTGTATTTTCTATCAGATCCATAACTTCCTTTTTAAAAATTTTTGTGGATTTAATGTTGTTCATATGTATATATGTATAGGGCCAATCGCAAGAAATGAATATTTTCCTTCACCCAAGAGCATTTACCATCTGTGAGATTCAATTATAAAAATGCTAAGCCCATGCAGTTATAAATGCACTACAATTACTTTGTTCTTGATATAGTATATGAATTTATTGTCTACCTTTTAATTTTCTTAGTGAAACGTTATGACAAACCCTGTGGCCATGAGGAAACTGAGCTGTAGGTGAACTAGTGTAGAGATTCATTGTTCTCTGCTCTGGTGACTTGAGAATGCATGAATGTCCCACAAATCTAAAAGTGCTTAAGAACTCATTAAAGTTTAACCCAGAAGAAAATTTCAATTGTACATTATTCGTTAGAGATTTATTAGAGAGCTGTACTTAATTTGTAGATGTTGCATCTTGAATAAGCTGTGAGGATCTCCAAAAAAGTTGAAAATATCAGTAAGTACATATAAGGCCTAGGAAGAAACATATCACAGGCTTTCCTTTTCATTATTAAATGGGAAGTCATAAAGGACAAAAGTCTGACTAAAAATGGCTTAAAATATGAGAGGTTTATTAATTTTATATTTATGATATCATACATCTCAGAGTAGCCTTTTCATAAGTATCTTTTACACAACATAGAACTTTATTCTTGAAAGAAGTAACTTTTTCATATTAAATAGGGTTCTTTTAAATTAAATTTAGTAAGAATATAAAAGTGTGTTTCTTTGACTTTTTATACACGTAAATGTTATTTTTAATGAAAATTACCATATACTCAAGTAATTTACCTTGGATGACATGTACATGAATATTTGGTTAGTGACCTATCCTGAATTACATACAAATCAATGATATAAATGTTCTTCTTAAGGCATTTCTTTGTACTAGGAACTGAACCGAGGGTCTCATACATACTGGTGAGTGTTTTGTTATGAACTATAACCCAATCTTCCTTTTACTTTTTACATTTTGAGACGATATACCACTGGGTTGTCTAACATGGCTTTGAACTCACTCAATCGTTCAGGTCCTTGGTATTGCCTCTTGTCACCTGTGACTTTCAAATATAGTAGAAAGCTGCTCAGCACATGCCGTTACAAATACACCCAGCCTCTTAAACAGCTGGGAGATTATGTAGGCTACTGCCTCCAGGCTAAGCTTTGAATTTCTCTAATGTAATTTCTAGTGTTTTAAAATAACCTACCACACTGATAATTAGTCTGATAAGGATAAAAAACATAGTTCATGGTAGACTAGCTGTACTACTTTTATTTACCCTTTAAAATAAAATGATTTAACATTCACATTTATATAGCTCACTTAAGTCTCTTGTGTTTAATATTTCTGATTTGTTTATCATTGTTTTACATTAAAATTCCTGTATAGTTGTTAGCTTAATTTGGATCTATTTCTTCACCCATTCTTATGAATGAGTGAAGAAAGTGTGAAAAAGTCAGCTCCTAGTGTCTTATAAAGAATTTGTGTATTGGATGTTGATTAAATACTGAAAAAGTGGTTTATTTGACACCTAGGGTTATCGATTGTTGAGCAGTAGTTTTGTTTTCCCTGTGAAGAGTGGCAGGAAGTACATGACTTTAGGTTTGCCTCTGCTGTAACAACAATGCAGAAACAGTCCAGTAAATCATAAATGTGTGGCCTTGTGTCAAGTGACAATTTCTTTACAAAACTAGGTGACATAGATTTGTCCTGAGGATAGCAGCTTATTGATCTCCGGACCAAAATAAGAATTAAATCGGAAGATGTAGGAAACAAGATGCTAACCAGAGGCTAGGCGTGGAGAGCAAGGGAAGGGCACCTGTTTGATTTTACTAATGTACAGTCTGCTGGTATAGCCCAGGCTGGCCTGGAACAGGGCCTCCTGGTGCCTCAGCTACCCCAGTGTGAAATGACAGACCTGTGTCAATGTGCTTGTGTTGGAAAGGGCTTATCAGGCCCATTGGTCACTTTTAGGTTTTCCTGCATAAAGCATTTGCCTTGGTTCTTTTTTCTATGAAACATTCCCCTTTTATCCTTAATACCTGGGGCATTCTAGGTACTCAAAACCCAACAAAAGTTATTGGTACCTTAATTCAGTGACTGATGAGATTTAAAGGATTCCTTCCCAGCAATTCGTCAATGCTAAAAGCTGTTCTGTTTGTTAGACATGGCAGAATTTCTGTTTGGTCTATTTTGGAGTTACAATTTCATGTAGTTCATCCTGGTCTTGAACTCACTATATAGTAGAACATGATCCTGAGCTCCTGATTCTCCCACCAAGTACCAAGATTATGAGCATACACTATCTTGTCCAGCAATCAATGGCAAAAGTGTAAATAAGCTTATCCTTGTTTATTGAAACAGATGTATAAGAGATAGGACATTTTTTATTATTTCTATCCAAGATTCAGACAACATCAAAGTCTACCGGAGAGTGATAAAGGGTACTCTGTATAAGAATGAGATGATAAGGATATATAATATGACTCTGGTTCTCAAACTCTGCTCCATAGAAAGGCTTGACTGATCATGTCTGTGCGCTTCTATGAGTGGGTGGTGGGCCAGAGAGGCAAAGACTCACTGCTGTCCCTGTATCCTGCTTCTTCAGCCAAGGCAATTACACTTTATGATTTATTTTCTTATGTCTCTATGTAGTAATTTGTGTGATTAGTGCATGTAAGACCTTACTTTTTAAAGCCATTAGTATAATAGTAAATTGATGAATGACATCTATAGCACTTATACTTTTATGTTTTGCCCTTGGCCTTTGTAATATTGTCTTGAGTACACTTAATCAAAGCATTAATCTGATTTGTTTTAACAAAAGCCATAATGACAGCAATATAACAGTGCTCTTAAGTTTGTCTGTCACACTGACACTTTCCTGCATCTCGTCACAGACATTCTGCTCTTGAAAAACAACGCAGCTTTAGTTAGTTGCCAAAACCCCAAATAGAAAATATGCCAAGTGTCTGGATGGGCATATTTCAGCTGTGTTGGAGTCAGGTGTGGTAGTATGTGTCTTTAATCTCAGCGTTTAGGAGACAGAGGCAGGCAAATTTCCGTGAGTTCTGGGCCAGTCTGACCTACATAGAGATTTCCAGGCAATCCAAGACTTCATAGTGAGACCCTGTCTCAGGAAAAGAAAAGAAAGAAAGAGAGAGAGAGAGAGAGAGAGAGAGAGAGAAGAAAGAAAAAAAAGAAAGGAAGAAAGAAAGGAAGAAAGAAAGGAAGAAAGTGTAGCTAGAGTTTTCCTGCCGGGCCCACAGTCAGGACAAATCTCTCTCACCTGCCAGTTCCACAGCCGCTCAGACCCAACCAAGTAAACACAGAGACTTATATTGTTTACAAACTGTATGGCCGTGGCAGGCTTCTTGCTAACTGTCCTTATATCTTAAATTAATCCATTTCTATAAATCTATACCTTGCCACATGGCTTGTGGCTTACTGGCATCTTCACATGCTGTTTGTCATGGTGGCGGCTGGCAGTGTCTCCGGCTCAGCCTTCCACTTCCCAGAATTCTCTCCTCCTTGTCCCGCCTATACTTCTTCCTGCCTGACCACTGGCCAATCAGTGTTTTATTTATTGACCAATAAGCAACATGTTTGACATACAGACCATCCCACAGCACTTCCCCTTTTCTTTTTTTCAAAAAGGAAGGTTTTAACATTAACATAGTAAAATTACATATAATTTGGGAATTTGGATGTAGCTTCTCTTACTACTTCCTGCTGGAGGGGGGCGCTGTATCTTATGGGGACACAAAGAAAATTTTAGGATTATGGAGTAGTCCATGAGGCTGTATTGTCTGAGCCAGTTGCCTTCAAACCGTTCTGGATGTTGTATCATCTGGGCCATGGTGTCATCGGAGACCTTTCAGGGGGTCTTGGCTCGTCAAACCTGATGTATCTTAATCTGGAACAAATCCATAGCCTCTGACTTTCTGTGGAAACAAAAGCAGAGCTTCCTTTCCAAAGCAACATATCCTTACATCCAAATTTTGAAATCAAGGTACCTTTAAAATATACATTTTGTCATAACTCAACAGCTTTTGCA
>CABHPH010152527.1:16717-41332 GCA_902168325.1 Peromyscus nudipes | reverse complement strand
CCCCCTTCCAAGATGTGTCAAGTTGACAATCAATATTAGCCACTATTCCATGTACATCATCATGTTCCCAAATCATGGGGCATCTGAATTCCATCTGGCCCCCAGTAGTCACTAAGCAATTAAGACTCCCTTAACAAACTGACCAAGTATTTACTGTTTTATAGTCCATTACTTTATTTTTGAGGAAGAAATTATCTGATAGCTAAGACCTTCGTTTTAGAGAGACTAGATTGGGACTAGAGAGAAAGTGTTTGTTTTCCTGGAGTACATGTGTCTAGATGAGTTTATGTATAAGACTATCACTCATGCAAACAACGTGACAATATAATCTGATTACATTAACTCAGAGCCTCAGGGAAATTATTGCCCCTCGTCACCATCACTGATTAAAATCTGGGATTTCCTTTAAAATCCTGAAACGGAGAATATCAACGTAGCACACTGACAGTGTCAATTGACTTCATGACATACCAGGTGTCTGGCTAAGAAATGAGTCCCCAGCAACTTGAGCAGCAGAAGTGATTACTATCACACAGTATTCTCAATAGTGTCTGATGAACAACTGATTAGCTTTGTTCGGCACATCCATTCCTCAAGTGAGTGCTAACTGAGCTTTGGAACTATGTCACCCACTGATTACAACTGCCCTTCTGAATCTGGGGTGGCAGCAGCAACAGCTGAAGAACCTTTTGGCATTCCTGTCGATCTTCAACAGAAACAGGAGGAGAGAGCTGTTCTAGAAAAGCACATACAGGCATCTGCATGGGAGAATAGAGGCCTTACTAGGGACAACTCAAATGCCTGTACTTAAAGCCAAAGGATTCCTCAGTAGCCACATACACGGCTCTATGGGGCAGCAGAATACTGTGCCATCTCTCAGAGCCTCTAGGACTTCACTAATTTTTAGAGGCTTGCCTGGCATTTGCTCAAAATCACTCAATTTCCCAATAATTACATATTTGAGTGTGAAGCAGAAGATGATGTTGGGTGTTTTAGAAAAATAAATCAACGATCTTTCAGATACTTAGTGAACTATTTATGGAACAACATAGCCAGGAGTTTCTGATGAGAGACCAGATCCCTCAGTTCCTGTAAATTACTAGGAAGGGAGAAGGATTCATATCTGGAAAACATGAACATCAACAAATTTTGGCACAGGGCCTAAAAGTAATGTGTAGTGCTTGAGGTAAAATAGCCATTAGCAGGTAACACTGTAGGGGGTTGTGGGCATTCTTCAGTTTTGAGCCAACAGAAAAATGGAATCACTTCTTGACTCTGATGAAAAAACCACCTGTTGTGGCTCCAATGGGAGCTGTTCTCCTACAGGCTCCAGAGTTAGTACATTTGCTTCCCAGTTAATGATGGTGCTTTGGAAGGTGGTGGGACCTTTAGAAGGTGGGGCCTCTTTGGTGGAAATGGTCACTAGGGAGTGGGCGTGAGGTTTTATAGCCTGTCCCTAGTTCCTAACAGCCCCAGATTTCCTGTTCCAAGATGTGAGGTCAAGAGACCCAATGGCAGCTGCACACACTTGTTATCATGGAGTCAACTGCAGCTGTATCTTCCCCTCTGTGATGGACTGTATCGCCTCAAATTGTGAGCCAAAATAAGCCTTTCCTCCCTCAAGTGGCTGCTTGTCAGTTACTTGGTCACATCATCATCATCATCATTATCATCATCATCATCAACAAAAACAAGAGCAAGAAATACAGAACCTGACAGTCTTTTATCTGTGTTGTATTACTATGTGCTAAAGAGACTTGCTTATTTAGGGAAAAAAAAAAAGTGGAAAAGATGCAGACTGATAGTTTCTAACCCACTGCATTAACACATGCACAAACACTGCTGTTGTGTTGTGGGTTTGTTTGTTCAGTTGGTTTTTTTCTTTTTCTATTGTTTGAGAACTCCACACATGCATACAGTGTACTTTATCAAGTCTGCTGACCCTTTCCTTCCTGTCCAATCTCTCTCCTGTCCCCCATAACCCTATTCCTTTCCATTTAATGTGGTCTTTGTTAAAACCCAGAGTCCACTTAGTGTGCATGGGTGTAGGATAATCTATTGGAAGGTTGCATCCATCAAGGAAACTGATGCTTTCCTCTGGAAGCCACTGATTGCAAGATCTCCTCAGCAGGTGGTGAGACTTTATTTTCTCCCCCACTCCCATACCCCCATGTGGAGATTTTGGCTAGTTGATCTTGTACGTACACTTTTGTTTTTAAATTTGTTTTGAGTCTTTGAGAATCTCACACATATTTATAATAATTTTATCATATCTTTATCATATCTACACTCCACTCATGCCTCTACCTCCTCCCAGACATTCCTCACTATGGAACCCTCTCCTATTTTCATGGCCTCTGGTTTTAAGTCACTTAGTCTAACTAGTGCTGCTTGTATGTGCATGAGTCTGGAGCCATGCACTAGAACATGGGCAATCTACCAGGATCTCCATCTGAAGAAAGTTGGCTTTCTCTCCCCCAGCGGCCATTAGCTAGCAACTCTTTATGTTTTTAATCTTAAGTTTATAAAATAAATAGATGTTTGCAATATCTCAAGAATCTATGTTTTTTTTATTTAAGAAAATTTTCTTATTAATTTTACATACCGACCACGGATTCCCCCTCTCATCCCCCCACCAGCTCCCCGCAACACACCCTCCATTCCTTCCTCCAAAAGGGTAGGGGCTCCCATGGGGAGTCAGCAAAGCCTGGTACATACAGTTGAGGCAGGACCAAGCCCTTCCCCCCTGAATCAAGGCTGAGCAAAGCATCCCACCATAGGTAATGGTCTCCAAAAAGCCAGCGATAGATCCTGATCCCACTGCCAGGGGCCCCTCAAACAGACCAAGCTACACAACTGTCTCCTGTATGCAGAGGGCCTAGTCTAGTCCCATGCACGCTCTACAGCTGTTGGTCTATAGTTTGTAAGTCCCCATGAGATTGGTTCATTTGTCTCTGTAGATTTCCCCATCATAATCTTGACCCCCTTTGCCCATAGAATCCCTTTTCCCTCTCTTTGACTAGACTCCTAGAGCTGGGACTGGTGCTTGGCTGTGGATCTCTGCAACTGCTTCCATCAGTTACTGGATGAAGGCTCTATGATGACAGGGTATTCACCAATCTGATTACCGGGGTAAGCCAGTTCAGATACCCTCTCCACTATTGTTAGTAGTCTAAGCTGGGGTCATCCTTGTGGATTCCTGGGAATTTTCCTAGCACCAGAGGCTATGCTTTTTACTAGCAAAATACTCAGGAAAAAATGTTTATTTATAAGGATTTTTGCCCATATGTGCCAGCTTTTGTGTGGGGGTTTGACTTGAGAGGGTAGTTCCATGCAATGACACCAGGCTTGATATGAACTCAAGGTGGGACACGGCCCCCACCCTTGTGCTAGCCCTAGATACTGCAGTTCTCTGTACAGCCACAAGATGGAGACATTCCACTTCCTCTGTTACTGTGGTTTGAGAACAAATGCATTATCTAGTCCACGATCATTTTTAATTTTACTACTGACAGTCTGACAGACCTGCTTAACGTTGCTAGGTTGACCTTTGCATGATTTTGTGCTAAATCCTTTTCTTTAACTTCCTTCACTGCTGTGTGGAGGACAGAACGCAACTGACTTTACAAATGGCTGGAGAGGTGTCAATCAACAGCAGTGGTCAAAAGAGCAGGAGGGAGAGAGGGAGAGAGGAGAGAGGGAAAGGGGGCGGGGGGGGGGTCTGGAGTTGTAGATAGTGTCACAGACTTGGGTTTATTTATTTAATTGTATTTATTTATCTATCTTTTTATTTGGAGATAGAGTCTCCTGCATCCCAGGCTGGCCCCAAGCTTTAGATTTAGCTGATCTTGAACTTCTGATCCTAATGCTTTCCTAAGAGCTGTGCCCCATGCCAGTTTTATGTGGTGCTAGAGAGTAAACCCAGAGCGTTGTGTACACTAGGCAAGCACTCTGTCAACTGAACCTCAGGCCCAATACATAGGCACGGAGATATCGATTGCTGGAGCAGTCATAGACTCCAGAGGAAAACCCATTAATTGACATTTTCCTAGACTAGTATAATTTCTAACTGCTTTCCGGAGCTAACCTTATAGCCACAGGTAAGTTTAACTCTTATCTTACTCAAAGTAAGTTCTTTTTCAACAGACAGAGAGCAGTCTCTATACCTAAGTTTCAGGGAAGATAAAGGGAAATCTAGGAGACTAAGAGACAGGATACTGCAGGATATTTCCAGAAAGGGGAGATTAGAAAAGTCAGAAGACCAGGTAAGGACATCTGCTTAGTGTCTAATAAGGAAGTGGTACCCTTGAAATCTCAAAAATATGGTTGCCTCGATGAGACCTGTATATTTCAAAAGATCGTGCCCTTAGATGTAGAGATTCATGTGACTGTGGCTGTTACAGGAGAATTGGTCTTCTCCAAGGATGAGCACCCTGATAGATTATCCAATCCCAAGTGATCAGCATATGTGCATGTGTATATAAACATGTACATATAAAAATGTGCATATAAATGACACTAAATGAACATAGTAGGTTATCTGCTGTCTATCTATCTTTCTACCTATCCACACAAACATACACATACACATACATATGTAACAATAATAATTGAAGAAAAGGCCATAAATTTAAAAAGTGGGGGTCAAGACAGGATTTGGAAGGTATAGAGGGAAGGGTAAAAATGATGTAAATACAGTACTCATGTATAAAACATCATGATATTTGTAGGCAAATGGATGGAACTAGAAATTATCATCCTGAGTGAGGTAACCAAGACTCAGAAGGACAAACATGGTATGTGTCCACTCAAACATGGTATGTGTCCACTCATAAGTGGATACTAGAAGTAAAGCAAGGTATAACCAGACAACAATCCACAACTCCAGAGAAGCTAGCTAACAAGGAATATCCAAAGAGGGACACATGGAATGCCCTGGGAAGGGGAAATAGATGAGATCTCCATTAGTGAACTGGGGATGGGGGGTGGGCAATGGAGGGTAGGGCATGGGGGATGAGAACATAAGGTAATGGGGTGGTCAAGCTGGAACAGGAATGGAGTAGGAAAGCAATGAGATACCATGATAGAGATATCATGGGGATAAAGAGAAACCTGGTGCTAGGGAATCTGCCAGGAATCCCCAAGGATGACCCCAGCTTGGACTGCTAGAAATAGTGGAGAGTGTGCCTGAACTGAACTGGCTTGCCCCAGTGATCAAATCGGTGAATACCCTAACTGTCATCACAAAGCTTTTCTCCAATGACTGATGGAGGCAGATGCAGAGATCCACAGCCAAACACCAGGCAGAGCTTCAGGAGTCCAGTAGGAGAGAGAGAGGAGGGATTCTATGAGCAAGTGCATCAGGATCATGATGGGGAAACCTGCAGAGACAACCAAACCAAACTAGAGGGAACTCATGAAAGTTAGATCAATTGCTGTGGAGCCTGCATGGGACTGGACTAGGCCCTCTGCATAGGGAGACAATTGTGTAGCATGATCTGCTTGGGGGGACCCCTGGTGCTAGAATCAGAATCCATCCCTGGTGCATGAGGGGGCTTTTTGGAGCCCACTACCTATGATGGGTCACCTCTTGCAGCCTTGAGGCGGGGGAAGGGCTTGGACTTGCCTCTGCTGGATGTGCCTCCCCATAGGAGGCCTTGCCTTCTTGTGGGGGGGAGAGGGTGAGTTGGGGGGGAGCTGGGGGGTCGAAGGAGGGAAGAGGGGGATCTTTGATTGGTGTGTAAAATGAATGAAAACATTTTCTTAATAAAAAAATAATCAAATTTTCAAAATATAAAGAGCATGTTTCTCATGTGGGCTGCCCACCATCATGCCCCCAAGAGACGGGGAACAGCATTGCTTACAGTGAAAAATGGGGTGCATCATTAATATATTTTGTTTCAGTCCCATTGACCCACTGTTGAGAAAGACTTCTGGCATTACAATATTTTTCTTAATGTTGCCTTTGAACTCTGAGTAGTGTGTAAGGTAAAGATCATAAAACCTCTCCATCACAGTTCAGTACAAAGTATTAGTATTATGAAAGGTTCATCTAACAGCCAAGGGGCTGGAGGATTGCCAGCCGGTGCTGCATCTTACAAAGGCTCTAGGGACATCACCATGCATGGTCAGGCAGCATTTATGTTGGGCACCACACAGATAGCAAGCTGAATGCACACACTTGGATTAAAACCATGTTAGTTAGAATCCAGTGGCCAAACAGCTCATCTTAACATTGTATTGGTGCCCTAACTTTCTCTTCTTGAAAAGCTGGTTCTTTCTTGAATTGTATACCTCACACAGTTTGCAACAGCCTTCCATAGCATTTGTGAGGGTCTATTCTTTGGGAAAAATTTAATAACCTGCCCCCAAGCACATTCTGTTTTGTGTCCCTTGGCTTCTCAGGGACCTGAGAAAACATGAAATGTTTCACCTTATTTTAGGGTTAAAAAATCACAGATTTCAAAGAGAAAACCAGAATTCAAGATTTTGCAAAATATTTGAGGAGTTTGTGCATAAACTGAGAGTCTTGGGCCTTAATCTGGGATCTAATCTAGTAAATTCTATAGAAGATTTCCTGACAGCTAACACTTAGGACTTAAATGTTGTGATGTCTTGATCGGCTCCAATCAAACAAGTCTGACACAGGTGAGGTGAGATGAGCTCTCATTCCTTACCTCCTGTATCACTTTGCCCCATCTCAACTTGTTCTCTTCACTGGCAAAGACTAGAAAACCCTAACAGATGTAGGTAAGGCCAGGATGAGCTAATATTTTCCAAGGATGAGACCCAGCCTGCCATCATACAGTTCCTGGGGAAACCCTGTGCTTCGCACCTTATCATCTAAAGCCTGGGAGAAAAATCCAGGGCTTGTGACAGTTGTCAGGGACTTCGGAGTCTCTGGAAAGAGATATGAACTGGGCACTGTTTTATTGCCAGACTACAATAGGTTCAAATATATATTAACATATATTAACATGTGCACAAATGCAATTAGCATATGCCAGGCTCTGTCCTTTTAAGAACACTATGCCATGTATTCCACAAAGCAATGAATACAAGCTCTATGTTTGGAGGCAGGGAGATGACTCAGATGAAATTTAGCTTTTTGGATGCTCTATAGGTTATAAATGAGCTATTAGAAAAATTTGGTGCTATACTAGGAAGCGAGTTTAATCAGGCAATCCATGAGCAGTGGAGCATGTCTAATCCTTCCCAGCTGTCCCCCCACCCAGAGGTTCTCATGAGGTCTACATACGTACAATTTTCAGATGAGATAAAAGTCTCATGACATCTGCCATATCAGCCAGGATTAGCAAGCGTGTCACAGCCGACAGCAGTGCCCGTGCGGCCCGCACCATGGTGCCACGCTTGACCGAAGAGCAAGGGTCATCAGCGAACTCAGAGGAGGCGATCCGCATTGTCTCACCTGCAAGACAACCACAGAGAGCCAGGTGGGTCATGAGGATGCTGAGAGCATAGTGAACTTAGGGATGTGTGGATAGCCAATGCTGGTCTCCAATACTGACCTAACTGCAAAGCTGGCACTTCTGAAATGCCAGTGTCATACCAGTGCACTGACAGAGCTGGTGGACAAAGGAAGGCATTATTTCATACTACGGTGTAAAATCATGCTTTTAACACCAATAAGAAAGTCATTTCATACATTTGATCTGACAGCTGAGATTAAATGACCCTAAGCTTAGCTCTTTTATCTCTCCATTTCCTTGGAGCCAAAGCCTATTCCTAGGCAACTAGTTCAGGTGACTGACATCCAGATTTCGAAGTCAGCTGCTTTGTAGGTTGCTTTCTGTTGTTGTGATTAACACCATGACCATAAGCAGCTTGGGGAAGGAAGGGATTTCTTTCACTTATATTTCCAGGACACAGTCCATCATTCACAAAGATTAGGGCAGGGAACGCGAGCATAAACCAAATCAGAAACCATGAAGGAGAAACACAGCTTACTGGCTTATGTTCTCACTCATACTAAACTAGCTGTTTTATATAGCCTAGAACTATTGGTGTAGGGATGGTACAACACACAGTTGGGCCAGACCACCCCATATCAATCATCAGTTATGAAGATCTCTCACAGACATGTCCACAGGCCAATCTGGTAGAGACAACTCTTCAGTTGAGGTTCACTCACCCTACGTGCCTCCAGGTTATGTTAAGTTGACAATAAACAGTACCCAGGACAGCCATCTATGGAGGACTGACTCTTAAAACAATGAACTTTTTTTTTAAAGACTACTTTTATGTGGCTAAGGCAGGAAGATAGCCGAAATTCTAGGCTAGGTAAGCCTGCATAGCCAGATCATCTCAAAAAAAAAAGTGAAAAAGAAAGAAATGGAAAGAAAGAAAATACTCATAAAAGATTAATCTTTTAACTGGGCTAATAAGACAAATAAATGATTATACAGAAACCCAAGATCCATGCATCCAACCTTCTCTGTATACAAGATCCAAGCTTCCTCTTTAATGTGGAGAACATTTAGAAAACTTGTCTACATTTGACACTTGCCACATTCTGAAATGGGCTTTGGAATTTCAACAGTATCTAGGAATATTCATTCCATTCTAAGGAGCTCACTCTCTCAGAGGAAAGCAGGCTTCTAAACACATACCAGAGTCCAGTAATGAAGTGTCAGATGCATGAGCAAGAATGAAGGTGATGGAGAGAAACTAATGATTTCCTCCTTTAGTACAAGAGTGTTATGAGGGAGGGCAGCCTTCTCTTCTGAACTGTGACAAAAAAGGGCCCTCCCACTCAGGCACAAGGATGTACACTGTACGGAACTGAGACTGAGACTGAGGCTGAAGGTTGGGAACTGTGGAGGCATTGAAGGGCATGCAGGAAGGGGACTGTGACACCACAAGAGATTTCGACTGCACCACTGTCAGAGAGAAAGTGACTCAAATAGCTTCTTAGTTTTGGAAGATATATTAGCCATATGATATAAAGTAAACTTGAGGTGGGGGGGTTATGACCAGGAAAGATACACCAGGTAACAGGACAAAGGCAGTCAGAGTAAGAGGAGTGAGGAAGGTATAAAATGGAACAATATGAAGAGGAGGAAGAAGTGTGACAGAGGTCTTGGAAATAACAGCCAGTGAATTTTGTGAAGAGGAGTTGGAGCTGATGATGACAAACGAAGATACAGGAGTCAGGTATACATGTGCTTAGAGGGATTCAAGAGGTAGAAAACAAAAGGGGTGATTAGCCATAGTAAGCCTGATACTGTATTGGAGATGAACACCTAATGGGGGAGAAGGGCTAGCGGGAAGCATAAACAAAGCTTTGTATAGTACAGCACACAAGATACAGAAGAACTTCAATAAACATGAGAAATGCAGCTGATAGAACCAACTGTTTGATTGGTAATGAAACAGTTTATTAAGTCGTGTAATAGAAATGGTTATGGTTCTCTTCTTAAGCAAAATCCAACCAATTTATATCAAACCAGTGACAGTTTGAGTATGTCCATTCTGTCATTTGTGCTAAGACACAAGGGGAAAGAAACCAATAATTTTATAGGCAGGTCAAAATAGCCTGTAATTCTCTTAGTTGGAATTACAGCAAATCCTTCATAGCGATCTGATTTTCTATTGAGAGTGGGCATGCAGGAAATGTGGGCATGTAGGAAAATGTATTATATCATTGGGTCCTTGAAAGACTCTTTATCACCTACACAAAGTCCATTTTCCTACTTGCCTGCTTAGACTTTATGCACAGGTGCAAAATAAAACAACCCGTGATGTACAACAAGAACTTGGGAGAAACTTAAAATTTCATTTTTGTGTCAGTACAATGGTGAACTGCTAAGACACACAATCCTTGGAAGTATAATATAAATTTCAATTAGATGATGCAATTATTAAATGCTTATTAAGTACATATGTCCCATGCTTCACACACACACACACACAAACACACACACAGAAAGAGAGAGAGAGAGAGAGAGAGAGAGAGAGAGAGAGAGAGAGAGAGAGGGAGCTAGGGAGCTACTTGGATGATTCTAATTTCTACAGATTAAACTGCTGTGAGTGCTACCTTGGGTAAGAGGAGACCACTAGGATAGGGTTATTCACAGAACAGATGACCCCCAAATGACAGTTTAGTTCATCTCCTCTCAGCACATGCAGAGGGAGTGTAGTTAAACAAACTAGGTTTTCCAGTTCAGATATTCAAACAGTGGATCAGGGCAACACAATGTAACACCAGTCCACACACGTGCTGGCTACAGGGTGACCAATTGTGTGTAAAAGCCAATGGGTGACAGGGTATCAGAATAGAGTTCCAGTCAATCAACCTGAGGTCCACACAGGCACTATTGGTAAGGCAGGAAGTCAGGGTGGACAGAAAAGGCTGTAAAGCCTCATGGGAAGGATTCAGAACTAACACATAAAAACGAACTAACAAAGAGAAAAGCTGGAACTTTTTCCATCTCCCCACAAACGCTGAGTAAAATGTACAGTGGCATTCCAGAGTGTCTGAAATCAACTTGTGGCTTATTATAATACTAACTGTATGGATTAAATGTGCATAGGGTAGAGAAAATGACTAGTGTGAGAAAACAGGGAGCAAGCCACAAAGGTCTAGGAGAAGGCCCAGACTACAGTGTACGCCTGCCTGTAAAGGAAGGTGGGAGGGAAGCCTGCCATCCAGAAAGGTTCAGGGGCACAAGGAGCCCTGGAGCCAAAACTGGTGGACAGAAGACAAAAAAACAAACAAACAAATAAACAAAAAACACTAACTGTACACCCCCAGAAGGGGATTTAAGACAAAGGGCTGAAACTATAGCTTAGCAAATGATTGTTTGTTCAGCATGCTCAAGGTCCTGGTGTTGATTTCCAGCACTGCTAAATAAATACTTTTGATGTCAAGATTGCTCAGTGGGTAGAGGAGTTTGTCATGAAACCTGATGATCTGAGTTGGATTGCACACGGTGGAAAGAACCAATTCCTGAAAGTCGTTCTCTGACCTCCCCGTGTTTGCTGTGGCACATGTACACGCACCTACCCCAACGCACTAAATAAATAAGTTAAAATATAACAGGATACTAACAGAGCATATGACCCACAAGGTTACTTACTGTAAAAGACAGAGTATGAGTGAGAAGGCCTATGCTATAACAATGATATAAGAAAGCTAAAGTCACATAAAAGCCCTAACTTTCAGTACAGTCTTGCCCTCAAGATGGTCAAGTATGTCTCTGCTCTTGACTGCTCCCCCTTGAAAGACTGTCTATTCTTAATAGACTGCTCCTGCTTCTGTGTTAACTGTGGGTCTCTTTTCAAGCCCATATGCAAGGACACAAGAACCCAGAATCTAAACTGAGATGCCCTACAAATCCCAGTCTTAGTTACCGTTATAGGCAGTGAATAGTCTGATAGATGCTCAGTAGAGAAGAGAGAGAAAAGAAAAAGGAATAAAAAGAGACTGATACAGATAAAGAAAGAGAGGGAGTGGTGAAAACAGACAGAAGAAAAACAGAAGCAGACTGAGAAAGAAGAAAGGGGAAGGGAAGAGGGATGGAAGGAGAGAGGGAGAGTGAAGAAAGAGAGAGAGAGAGAGAGAGAGAGAGAGAGAGAGCACTCTCAAATGAGAAAATGTAAGTTTGCAAATGTAAATCTCAGGCTAAGTTCTAAGAGTACTCTGAGAAAAACAGCAGGTAATTTCATTCAGTTTAAATTAAAAACTAAAAGCCCATTCTGAGCAGATACAAATGATCTCACATTGTTAAAGATTCCGAAGGAAGGCCAATGTGAAGTCAGTGATAACACTAATGCGCCTTATATCCCTGTAGCATTAGGATTACCGGGACAAAACGGAAATCTATATTACGAAATGATAGGCAAGTTTATCACTATAAAATTAGCTATTTTCCCAGGGAACTGCTTTTCTATAAGACTCAAAGAATCAGCTGGGAAATGCCAGAGTGTTTAGGATAGCGGATGGGCACTGGAGAGAAGAAAACAGGGATCTTATGGTTGTGTGTGTGTGTGTGTGTGTGTGTGTGTGTGTGTGTTTGTGTGTGTGTGTGTGTAAATATTCAATCTCAGTTACTTGACTATAGATTTAACTGGAGCCATGCTGCCTTGTGAAGTCTCTGATCTTCTGAAGCTCCCATCACCAGCTGGAAAGACAAGTAGCATGAGTGATGGGTTAGAAGCAGCCAGTCACATATAGTTCTTTCCCATGGAAGATTATGATAGGAGCGTCTATCTAAAACCTCCACATATTTTAACTCACGGATTACAGGTGAAAAGCCTTCACCTATATGTACAACCCTGTGTACGTGCATGTGTGGAATCTGCATATGCGAGAAAACAATCAAACATTTGTCTTTCTGAGTTTTAAACACCAAAATTAATAGTTTACTTTCTAGATCTGAGGACACCTGTTATACAAAAGCAGAAAGGAAGACAGGAAGGAAGAGGAATACAGGAGGGGGCCAAGAAGGAAGAGGAGATATAGGAGGGGGCTAGGAAGTGAGGGGGGAGGAAAATCAAGTGAAGTACATTAGTTTGAAAATGCCATAATGGTGTCTAATAACCTGTACAATAGTTTAAAAATAAAAACAGACTTGAAAAAAGAGAATAGAAGTTTAAAATCAGTAAGATCCAGGTTCTCACTCTAATGTTGTTAAATATATGAGCTCAGTGCTCATGAGATCATGATGTTTACAACCCTCAACTGCAAAGTGAGGGTGAAAATATTGTTAACTCTCTCACAGAGTGTTAGTCGGGTTATTAAAGATGATATACTCAAGACTCTGACGTAAGCACGTACCTATAACGGGCTGCTGTGGTTTGAATGGGCCATGTCTGCCATGGGTTCACACACTTGAAGGGTTGGTGCACAGCTGGAGGTCCTATTTTGGAAGGTTGTGAAACCTTTAGAAGGTAGAGCCTGCATGGATGACATGGGTCACAAGGGTCAGGCCTTGAGGCTTTACAGCCTGGCCTCACTTCCTGCTCATACTGTCTCCTGACTACAATTGCAATGTGGCCACAGAGCTTCCTGCTCCTGTGTCCTTGCCTTTACCACCTGCTGCCATGTCTTCCCTGCCATGATGGACTGTATCCCTTTGGAACAACAAGATGACATAAACCTTTTTTCTCTTAGATTGCTGATGATGGCTCATTTTTTTTTCACAGCAATATAAAGAAAACCAATATGGATGGCATGGTTATTATTATTATTATTATTATTATTATTATTATTATTATTATTAAAGCAATTTCTAACCCCATTGTTTGATTTTCTCAATACATTAAAAGTAGTTGAAATACCGGTTACATACTAGGAAGCATATTTTTGGATGGTCTAGGTTCTTGTGCTTCTTGCTCAAAAGCAAGAAAATATCTGTCATTCTCCATGTTCTAACAGAGGGTTCCATACCTGTGTACACACAGGCAGCAGTAAATTGACTTGGAGAGTATTACTTTAAAGGTACTAAGTTAAAGGAAAGAAAAAGAGTTAGGAAAGAAAAGTGGTTGGGGAATGGAAAGGAATTGGAGAGGAGGGAATTAGGTAGATTTGGTCAAAATATACCTTATGCATGTATGAATATTACATACGTTCATATATGGTGAAAGTATTTTTTGTTATAAGTCAGAACATATATTTAAATGTTACTCTAGGCTTGAAAATAAAAGATGCTTACTTTGGTACTCAAACTACACTGGAGGCATCAGGCTTTGTATGTACAACCAAGCATAATCTTGAGGTAATGTGCACTAATATTGAACAATGAACCACAGTGATAATGCAAAGAATGGGTAGGTACTAAAT
Source organism: Peromyscus nudipes (assembly GCA_902168325.1). Taxonomy (NCBI): domain Eukaryota; kingdom Metazoa; phylum Chordata; class Mammalia; order Rodentia; family Cricetidae; genus Peromyscus; species Peromyscus nudipes. Next base: position 27,528 of record CABHPH010152527.1, on the reverse strand, counting down.
CAAAACCCAAAATGGCCCAAGAACACGACTCATTCTTTGGAGCGTGGTCTGCATGTAAAGAAACACTTTTTAAATATTTGACCTCCAAACTACTGAAAAACTGTGAAGTGAGGCTCAGAAAGTACAAGGTGATGGGATGGACAACACAAATGGTTGCCAGCCTGCCACACTAAAGATTTAACTCACAGTTTCTTTGTCTCCTCTTAGCAGTGGCATCCAAGAGTCTTACTCCCTAAATTCACACCGATGAAATGGAAATGAAGAAAAACTCAAGCTGCAGAGTAAACTCTGCAAAACAACTAAAATAACAGCAAACAATGATCCAGGAAGCCAAGGGGAGCAAGACATTCCAAAGACCTTCATATGCTTGATGTGGTGATATGCATTGAAACTATTTTCATTACTACGTACACAGGTGGTCTGTATGAGGACTGAAAACAGGACAATTCAAAGGAACCAAACATAACATCCATAGTTCTAACTTAAGACCACTCACCAGGGGACATCTGACGAACTGTCTTCTGGAAAGTCCTTTAAATTCGTATTTTTGCCAACAATTAAACTGTTTGATCATATCATGACCCTTTGTCTAACTGCATAAAATATTGACAGTTAATAAACTTTTTTCTCCTTTTCCCAACACAGAACTCCTAAATAAAGTGAGAGAAAAGAAGCAAAAGTCTCCATCTCCCATCGTTTTAACTCTGTCTTTCTGTCAGTGTTTCTTTCTGTCTGTCTCGCCCATCTCTCTGCTGTTGTTTCCCGGGAAAGGCTTTCCTGCACCCCAGACTGATGTAGGATTTGCTGCTGATGAAGGGGGACTTTTTGAATGCTGCTTGCTCCTTTCTCCGTTCTGAGCACTGGGAACACAGGCGGTGTAGTCCTCCAGGGAGCCATTTGTCCCCTCTACATGATACGCTATGAGTCAAGTTTTACACATATTCTCTTTAAGGTACAACTCTCTAAGACTATTGAAAAATGGATCCTATTTAGCCGTGCCACAATCACAAACAATGCTGCTTTTGCAGAATAAAATAAGAAATGAGATTATACAGTTAAGTACTTCACTAGCAGTTTCCGTAAGCCCTGGCCAATTCAGGTATTTGAACTACATATTAGCGTAGAGGAAAATGTCTTCACTTGTGATAAAGTAAACTGAGATGAGTAAATGGCCAAGGTGAAGAAAAATACAGAAATTGTGATGTTTCCCTTGTGGGATCTTTTTTTTTAAAATTTATTTTATTTTATTTTACAATATAATTCAACTTTACATATTTTACATATCAGCCATAGATTCCCCCATTCTCCCTCCTCCCGTCCCACCCCCCTCCCCCCAGCCCACCCCCCATTTCCATCTCCTCCAGGGCAAAGACTCCCCCTTGTGGGATCTTAACACCTGATACCTGCCCTCCATCTTGCTTGGGGGTGGGTGAGGTCAATTCTCATTTCACAGGGAACATCCTGAGTTGGTTGATGATTTGAAAGGATCCATTGAGGAGGCATTGATTTAGCTGAGGACCTCCGAGTCAAGCAAATGCAAGGATATCTTTGTGAGAGGGTTCCATGAGTGGGGGCTGCTGCTGCCAGAAGACTCATGGTTTCTTCTGTTTTACAGACCCATTAGTTCCTGAGGATGTAGACTTCATGACTCTTTCCATCTTAGGATCATTTGCATTTGTCTCAGTATTATAACATGGTTATAAGTGGTTCTCCCTCTTGCCAATTATAAGAAACACTGTCCTTTTAAGAGGTCAAGATGTTCCAAATTCTATTTAGAAAATTTTAGCTGTACCAATGCATGAATGCTGGAGAAACTCTGGTGGAGTAAGTACTCTCATGCCATCATTTATCCCAGAACAACTGAGGAGTGAAAGAGAAGCTTACTTGACCAAGGTCAACTGCATGGTAAGTGGCAGGGTGAGTGTTTAAAGCCATCTAGCTCTAGAAAGAACCCTTAGTTTAAAAATAACACTTAATATCTACTTGGTCCACTAAAGTATCTGTTGGCATATTTCTGAGTGGCCTGAGATTAGAAGTTGAAGACCCATCTACATGTCTATTTGGCCAGTTGAGCATTGGAAAGCAGAAAAGAAAAAAAAAGAGAAAGAAAGAGAAGAAAGGATAGGAAAAGAGACGGGAAGGGAGAGGAATAGAGGGAAGGAAGGAAGAAGAGACGAAAGCAGTAGGGAGGAAGGACCTAAGCAGGACTATTTCCAAAAATTATTCCTGGGCATGCTGCTTCCTTCTGTTACAGTAGGACTGAGTTGGGACTGCCTCTGCCTTGCCCTAGCCTGGAAGTTGGCCAGTGTAGAAGCCATGATTGCAACACATTACTTCCTCTGCCCCTGACATGAAGGCATTTTAGATGATGTGGTGATGCCTTGTTATGAAATTACCTCTTCCATTCTAAGGGCCTGGAAATTTGGCTGGACCTCCCAGCCAGAGTTAACTACACACCTTGAAGTAAGGAAGACTGCTCTTTTACTGTGTACTGAGTCAGTTTGTGTAACCTGCTTTTAAGAGAACAACTCAGCAACTCATCTTACTTCCCTTGGATTTCCCATGTAATCGACTTTTACAACCTTTGTTAATGCATAGCTATAATCTTAAATTATGTCCTCTTCCATGCCTCCAAGCTGGACTAATACATGTGTGCTTGCATGTTATGATAGACAATGCAAAAATAACAAATAGGTTGAAAACAGCCTTATAAAATAAATACCGTGCGTGTTGGAAGTTACATAGTTGTGAGTTTAGACATTTGTTTACAGTGGTGGCTACAGTACTGTTTGTTATCTAGGCCAGTTGGGGGCAGATGCAATCAGAGAAGTTTTCATCCCTTGTGAACCCTGTTAAAGGTTTCTATACAGGATCTCTCATGCCTTCCCACATGATCCTTTCTGTGCTGTTCAAAAAAAAAGAAGAAGAAGAAGAAGAGCCGGGCGGTGGTGGAGCATGCCTTTAATCCCAGCACTCGGGAGGCAGAGCCAGGCAGATCTCTGTGAGTTCGATGCCAGCCTGGGCTACCAAGTGAGCTCCAGGAAAGGTGCAAAGCTACACAGAGAAACCCTGTCTCGAAAAACCAAAAGAAGAAGAAGAAGAAGAAGAAGAAGAAGAAGAAGAAGAAGAAGAAAAAGAAATCCCTTTGTGGAGAACACAGACACACAGACACACAGACACAGGGACAGACAGATTCAAGAGCCAGCATCTAGGTAGGCACAGATTCAGTCTCAGACAAAAGACAGACAGGGAAAGACAGAAGACACAGGCAGGGAGAGAGAAGTAGAAGATTCAAATCTGAACTTGCTCCTTGTCAAATTACTCCAAGATGAAGTTCTTTCAAATTTTTCCCCTTAATGTGACACTAATGCTTTATTGGCAACTCTGAGTTATCATTAATGCATTCAAACCAAAGCAAGACGAGGTATGCTTTTACTCAGCAAATGCTGGGAAGAGGAAAGGAAAACTTGCCGAGGTCACCTCTGAGCTACATAAAGTTATACTGAAGCGAGGGGAAAAGTTCAATGATGTTTCAAAATTTATTAAACTTCATAATGGTTTAATTTGATTTCCTCTTTTTATTTTTTATTTATTTTAAGTCAGTACACAAGTTCAGGAAGTACCATGAGACTGTAATATTTGAGAAAGGCAGGGACTAGGGAAAGCGGTGGTTCCTTCCTTCTTTGTTCTGCCCACACAGAAAGTTGCTACAAAAGGAGAGAACCTTAAAACATTTCTTTTTAAAACAGCAAAGAATATGAAAGGCAAGATATGCATTTCACTCCAGGGTGGTTATGATTCAAGTCCATGATTAGGGAAAAGGTCAGCAATTCACAATCAGATTTCCCTCTGAGGACCAGCAGTGGTTAAAGACAGTATTTTCTAAGGCAAAATCTACATTAAAATGAGCTTCCTCCATGAGCATTTCAAACACTGAACACCTACTGAGGCACTGGCACAGGTCACCTCCTGAGATCTACAGTCTTCACAAGAAAGCTTTCTTGGTTAAACTTAAAAATCAGAGATGGTTTGGTGGGGATAAGCAGAATTCAGATGCCAGAACCCATATCAAGAGCTGGGTGTCGTCATGCTTGTACTTGCCACAACCAGTGTGCGTGTGTGAGGGTGGGTCGAGGTGGAGACAGGAAGATTGCTGGAGCTTGCTGGCTACCTGTCTAGCTCCCAGTTCAGTGATGGACTCATCTCCAGGGAAAGTGGTGGAAAGTGATAGAGGGTATTTAACATCCTCCTATGTCCTTTACACATAACACACACACACACACACAGCCTTTACCCAAACCACATCAAGATTAAATCAATATTGCAAAGTAAGAAAGCTGCCTGTCCCTATGTCATTCCAGAAAGGAGAGTGGACAGGCTCCCAGATCTTTTGTTAGTTTCCTTTCCTTAAGTAGTTCTCTGAGAACACAAGAAATTAGGCAGAAAGTCTCAGAGGTTTGTTGGCATCAATGTCCTTGAAGTGACTGTAAAAGTGGAGAAGTTATGGTCCTGATGAGACCTCGCCACTTTCATCTTTAGTCCAAGGATTGAGAATGTGCACCTGAAGGGTGTCTGGTGTCTGGTGGAGGCCAGCATCCCAGTCTCTACTAGATGTGCCAATGGAAAGCTCTGATCACTGTACTCCAAGCTGTGAAACCTACAATGTGTCAGCAACCAATAACAATAGTTTCACTAACAAAATGCCTATTCAGCCACATGACCATTTCCCAGACTGGGTTGAGAGGCTCCAACATTCTAGTTCACATTTGGTCAACCCAGCACTCTTTAACAAGGGCTGATCATGGTTCCAAGGCTATTCTCCCTTTCTGGAGATGCATTCAGTATGCAAAACCACAACAAACGTCAGTAACTGATGATTAAGTGTATTGAGCGTTATGAGCTATTAAACATCGTTAGAAATGGTAATGCACCACCTTGCAGAAAGCACAGATCATTAAGCATATGGATTTTAATTATTTCAGCTATAGCCTTCTCCAGGGTTGGAAGGAGAGGGTGAAGGCTAATTTTACATTGCGGTAGCCAGTGAGACTATCAAGCTGCAATGTGGTACACTTCCCAAACGAGGCTTTTGCAAAGACCTGTTAAATATAGCAATTGCCACGTTCCATAAAAAGGATATTATCATCTTGGGCTGGAGTGCAATAGAAGACCATAAACTTGGAGATGTTAAAAGTGATGTGCTAATCTTAGGAGAAAAATGGAATTCAGCGGATCATTAAATAAGTTGCACAGTTTTTCATTGTATATACATACACGTATGTGTGTATGAGTATCTTTGTGAGTAGATGTGTGTGTATGTATCAGTGGTGTATGCCTGTGTAAGAGTTTGTGTGTGTTTTCAAATGTGGGGGGATGTAGAAACTAGAGGTTGTAGCATGAATCTTAGAAGGTCTTATTAATAAAATCAAACCTGAGGCCAGGTATTGGGGTGAAATGCTGGATGGTCAGAGAAACAGAACAAGCCACAGCTATCTCACCTCACCGGATCCTCAGCTGGTCTTGCTTCCTCAGACTGGAAGCCTCTGTGTCCTCATATTCAAATGGCTCTCAGCTGAACTGCTGCTTGAAAGCCTGAATGCTTAACCAGGCCAAATGCTTCTCCAGGCCAAAGGCTTACCCAGGCCAAATGCCTCTCCAGGGCAAATGCCTCTAGTTTCTGGTCCTCACGCTTTATATACCTTTCTGCTTTCTACCACCACTCCCTGGGATTAAAGGTGTGGCTTTCTGGGATTAAAGGTGTGTATCACCGTGCCTGGCCCTTTCCAATGTGGCCTTGAACTCACAGAGATCCAGAGGGATTTCTGTCTCTGGAATGCTAGGATTAAAGGCGTATGCTACCACTGCCTAACCTCTATGTTTAATATTGTGGCTGTCCTGTTCTCTGACCCCAGATAAGTTTATTAGCATACACAATATTTTGGGGAACACAATACCACCACAAGAGGTCATCATGGAATATGTTCTGCTGTTGTTCTCTGCCTTACTTTTGGAAATAAGCTCTGCCCTTGAAGGTGGACCTCACCAGTTGTGTCAGACTAGCTGGTGACCAAGTCCCATTGAGCCTTCTGTGTGTCAGACTAGCTGGTGACCAAGCCCCACTGAGCCTCCTGTGTGTCAGACTAGCTGGTGACAAAGCCCCATTGAGCCTCCTGTGTGTCAGACTAGCTGGTGACCAAGCCCCATTAAGCCTCCTGTCTATGTCTATGGAGCACTAGGGTTACAGGATCATTCTGCAGGACCCAACTACGTATGTGAGTGCTTGGAATTGAACTCGGATCCTTATCCTTGCACTGCAAGAACTTTATCATCTGACTCTTTTCCTTAGCCAGTCAGCCAGCTTATACTTTTTATTAAATAAAGAGACAGGTATATACAATTGATTGTGGAATAAACAATTGATTGTGGAATAAACAATTGATTGTGGAATAAACAATTCCTAATAAGTAAGCTAGTATGTGTTTTATGTATTTTTACTGAAAATAATTTTTATTTTTTATTTGTTAAATCTATTCTGATCAGTTTCCTCTCTCCCCACTCCTCTCAGATTTTCTGTACCTTTCCATCCATCTACCTCCAAGCCCTCTCTTTCTCTCTCTTTAGAAAACAAACAGCTAAATAAACAGACAAATAGAATTTAAAAAAAGAGAGAAAAGAAAAAAAGCATAGAAACACACATGCATATGCCATAAATTAGTTTGCAAAGCTAGAAGTATAAAAAAATTAACATTTGTATGACCTCAATGTTTTAAACATCCAAAATATGTAAGGCAAGACTATCTATAAAGAGTATGCTGTTGACTTATTTGTATTCTTGCCAATAAAGTATTCTCTGGCTCAGCTTTCTATTCTTCTCACAACCATGACACAAATCAAACCCATTAAAATGTCAGCACCCTGGTAACAGTGTTCCATAGCAGCTAGATGAAGTGTGCCTTCCAGACTCTTTGAATATGATGAAGAAAACAAGGAACCACACCATAGTTTGCACTAGGAATACATAGGTAAATCAACATGATTATCAAAAATGCTACCAAAAATGCAAAAAACTTCAGTATGATACCAAGGGACACATGACAGAAGGAGAGAACAGACTCTTACAAGTTGTTCTCTGACATCCACATGCATGCTGAAGCATATATGTTTACACACACATACACACACACACACACACACACACAGATGCACACTTACAAAAGCATACAAATACACACATTCAATAAATGAATGTAATATATTTTTAAATGTTAGCTCTACATCTGACTGGGCTCAGACAGCATCCAGAATCAACAATCTCAACATATAAATGCACAGGGCACTATGCTCACTCCTGCCGAAAAAGATACAGTTTGAGTCAGTGCAGAGTAGGAGGGGTGGACTTCATGCCTACATTCTAGAATGTAAGCATACATGTACATGCCTGTTCCTAGTGCATAAAACCAACTTCACTTTACAAAATAAGACAAGATCTTAGCAGTTGCTCTCAGGCTTACAGCTAATGGTGCTATAAAATTCCAGCTCAGTGGTCTGCAGGATATCTCTGTGTGGCAAAGTGCTTGCCGTATTCCACAGCCAAACTAGTAGCAGAGGTCAAATCTAGTCATGACCTTTAGCACAGAAAAGCCTTCCTCTTCACGGGAAACATTCCAATTGGAAATCTAAGATGTCAGCTTTCTGCTATTGTTCTTTGTTTTCTTTCTTTATACTATTTGGTATTTATATGCCCTCTTAGAGCACATATAAAATTATAATCTACTTTATATTAGGATAGATCTCGTGAGAAAATGTTTAATGTCCTGCTAGGAGAAGAGAAATGAATACTGATGGGGTGTTTCCCAGGAACTAATGAGCTCTGTGTTGGAAAAGGGGCCAGGAACAAAAAAAAAATGAAGAAATAGCTCCTCTAGGATTCTAGGTCTTCTCAGGCAACATTCAGGCTAAGATGACTGGTTTGCTTTTGCATGCCTTTGAGTCTTTTGAGCAAACTAATGTGTGATATAAAAGGTGTTCCTTGTTGGCCTTGTTTGGAGCAAAGCTGGTTCCTGGCATGGTTACAGGATAATTGTAAGTCCCTCTGAGCAACTTCAGCATCTGAACTATGTCATGCATCTGGAAATACTGACTGAGGGTATTGATGGACCCTAATCCCTCAATTTTACAAGACAACTCTGAGGACATTCAAGTTCAGCTTCATCAGGCTGACAAGGGGTGGGGGTCTAGACCAGAGGCTGAGTCTCTCACCCTTGGCTTGAGATTCATGCATATTTCCACTGAATTTCTCCTGGGCTAAAGTCTACTATACTATTGGAAAAAAAATTTTTCATATACTTTTTACAAATTCACAGCTACCTTTCACCTAGTCAGTTCTCATAATTGAAAACATTTCAGATCAGCTTAGATGCCTTGGTATTATACTTATGTGGATGTATATTTCAGTTCCTATGGCATCAGTGTTGTCATTGGTAAAAATAAATAGCACTTCTATCTCTGATCTCCTGTCTGCTGAAATATATGTAAAAAAGTAAATGGAAAGTATTCCAAAGCACATTACATAATTCACATTATACAAATTTCAGCAAGATAAACTAGGCTTGAAATTGCTATACAGGAAAAAACAAGTGAACTTAACTTTTCCTAATGTTGTTGTCTTTGGCAAAGAAAATAAAACAGAAACGATTCCAAAAATGAGAGAGTTGGTTAAGGATAGAAAATTCTACCTTTCATTTCACATTTCAAAATTAGAAATTAAACAAAACAAGATCCAAGTAATTGCTCTCCCAATGACCACTAAATTCCAGATCAAAGGCCAGCAGGATGGCTCTATGATGGGGTAAAGTGTTTACTATTCCAGCCTGACATCTGGAATTGGATCCAAGGATTCACATGGTGGAAGGACATAGGCAGCTCTCAAGAGTTGTCTTCTCACCTCCACATTGATACTCTCCACATGACAATAAAAATAAGATCCCAGCTTGGTTAAGCTATATTTTAAAATGTGACATGGAAAAATGATTTTATTCACTGGTTTCTTCTAGGATTACATTGTCATAGTCTCTGCTTTAATATATGATTGTCGTTGAGTTCCCATTAATCATAGAAAAGGTAGTCTCTTCCATATGATTATAGTTATGTTCTCTTTACAGATAGGACAGGAGGTGACTGTCATAAACATTCTATTTCTTATATATAGATATATGTAACATCTGCACCCACATTGGGATACCAACCATAAGACACATTATATACATATGTATATACCTAGAGCAGTTGTTGAACGAATTGTTAAAAGGTCCTGCTAATAAAAACAAATCCAAGGCCAGTTATTGGGGTGAATGCTGGAAGATCAGAGAAGCAGAACAAGCCACAGCCGCCTCACGTTGCCAATTCCTCAGCTGATCCTGTTTCCTCATACTGGAAGCTTCTGAGTCCTCATCCATGAATCTCAGCTGAACTGCTTCTCGAAAGCCTTCAGGCTTAAGCTTCAGCTTAACCAGACTCTAGTTCCTCGTCCTCATGCCTTAAACACCTTTCTGCTTCCTGCCATCAATTCCTGGGATTAAAGGCTCTTGATACCACTCCTAGCTGTTTCCAGTGTGGCTTTGAACTCACAGAGATCCAGATGGATCTCTTCCTTCAGAATGCTAGGTTTAAAGGTGTGAGTACCACCATTTTCTGGCCTCTGTATCTAGTGGCTGCTCTCTTCTCTGACCCCAGATAAGTTTATTAGGGTGTACAATATTTTGGGGAACACAATATCACCACAAGCAGTGGCTCCAGGAACTAGTAAGGAAGAAGATCAATTTGAGGTAATGCAAAATCCTCAATCCAAAGCCACAAACAACCAAAGGTGCTAATCAATGCTTGTATCATTTACATGATCAATAGTTCATCTCTTTGGTCATGCTGGCTCACAAACAACCTTCCCTCCTTCTAAATCAAGAGGACATTTTTAAAATATGTCAAGCAGAAAAATAAACAAGAAACTTGGAAGAAATAAAAAGGTACTAACAAGGTGAGGTAAGTGGAAGGAAAGTTATAGTCTTGAAGGTAGGGGCTGATCATCCTCTGCTGTCTTGGTCTTGAGAGTTGAGAATATAATCATATCTATAAATATGCAGTATATGTAGAATATGAGAAGGGATGTATTATTTCATTTATCCTTCTGTGAGCATGTGTTAGGCATCAGCTATGTGGCAAACACTTATTAGGTCCAACATACTCAAGATGAAATTCCAGTTTCTATCTCTACAAGCTTGTAGCCTAATGGTTCTGAAACATTCAGTAGAACAGAAACAAGGATCATCTGTAGAAAAATGGCCACTTAGTGAGTATTTGGAAACTGAAAAAATGAGTAAGTGCATTTAAAAAGTTGGGAACCATAGTGTGTAAGGTTGTTTAGTCAGTTCAAATTCAACAGAAGGTAGGAGCAGACAGAAAGTACTTATAAATAATATATGTTAAGTTTAAAGTTTTTTTTTCCTTTTGTACTGCCAATATGACTTTCAGCTGTGACTTTGAGGCAGGGCAGGAGTCAGTCACTGGCTACTCCACACTCCCAGCTACACTGCCAGCAGCAGCATGCTGACAGAAATTTCCCAGACAGCACTCTTCATCACGAAGCAGGTCTTTAATGCATATTGAACCACCCTGATCAATGATTAGATGTTAGGTTGCTCCAACTACGTCCTAAATGCAAGCCTCAAACGAACAATGCTAAAGGGGTGAAGCCCTATTCTGGTTTTCATTATGTTTTCCAGAGATGAAAAACAAACAGCCTCATTTTTAAAATCATA